>SKCR01024498.1:0-34553 GCA_019454045.1 Zanthoxylum bungeanum | reverse complement strand
TCGTTTATAGCCGCTTAAACGGCTTTTTAAAAAACCGCTAAGGCCCCTTTAACAATATAGCTTATCGGAACACTTAGTTATTTATGTTATATATGCTCGAACTATATATCTTAGTGATACTTCTCTCATTGTCTTCTCGATCGGTGCTACCTGTTTTTTATCAAAATTTCTTCATTTCTAACCATGTATACAATAAAAGGAAAATTATTTCAGGGAGTTAGGTGAAAACAATACAAAATTAATCCATCTTATGCCATAAATCTAGCTACAATAACGAAATAATTATTGAGCTAACAGTCATCTCGGATTCATTAACAAAGGTGGCCTACAATAGTCTAGGGCTTATGATCTCATTTGAGGTCATGTATTCGAATTCAGGGAGTATGTTTCTTATAAGAGCCTGAGACAGTCAGAAGTTTTATTTGTTCCGCTTATGCCCGGAAAATGGTGATTGGGAGACATGATTTCCAACGATTCAAAAAAAAAAGACATGCACAAAAAAAACAATTAGCATGCCATTTTCTACAAAGAAAAATTTAAGAGTAGATGCAACAAATCAAATAAATTGATCCACCAATATATTTTTCAGTCAACTGTCTAGAGAAGAAGTTCATAGTAATGTGAGAATTAAAAGCAACCATTTTTTTCTTTCATTGAAAAATGAAAAATCGAAAAGAAACTTTAGGTAGATTTATGCATAATATATTGTCATATGAATCGATCTGCTAAAAAAGTTTGTCCACAAACATTAATGATGTTCCTTAATATTTTAGGTTGTATTATATTATTCTTAGTATCTATGTGTTTTTAAGGCTTTCCTATTAGTTTCATTTTCTCTTGTAATAACCCTTTATTTATTTATTTTTATTCTTTTTATTATGACATGATGTTAAGAATTTGAATTTAGAAAGCAGTTTTTATGTTTGTAGAGATAAGACTGCATACATATATCCTTCCTAAATCTTACAATCATTTTCCTTTTACCATTCACTATGATTCATCTTCTCACATATACGATCATTGGTTCTTAAGGATAAATATATTTTTGTGCTATAATATTATTTTCTGTTATAATTATATCGTGATGGAAACTCAATTTCTACCACACTCATATGAGCGGAGTTCGAATCTCAGATCTCTTGATTCCACTCAAGATAGTTTATTAACTGAATTAAATGACACCCACATCTACTATAACATTGTTTAAAAATCATATTTCATTTGTTTCCTCTTCTCAATACCTCAGTAAAATTCAAAAATAGGAAAAGGAAATTAGGCCAAGCTTACCACTAATTGCCAATTAAAAGATGATTAATTTCACAAGTACCTACACAAAAATGAGATAATAATTAGTAGTAAATTTACATGACATGTTTGATATGATTTGAACTAGAGGCAGCTTCATCAAGCATCACTGCAACACAAAAGCAAAGTCATTAATGGTTGATATAAATGCTCCTTCAACACAACAACTGACCACATACACAACTCCACCTGTTAACATTTACTTCACCCTGCCTGCTCTTTATAATTCACAGCTTTCCTCTCAAAACACACCATCCAATCATCATTTTCATTCCTAAGACAAGAGATGAAGAGAGACAGAAGCATGGTGACTTCTTTGTTCATGTGGGTTATGGTTACTGGGTTTCTTTTCCAGAGCCTAGTAATTCCTGTGATGTCCATTCGCTTTGAAGATCAGAAGAACTATTACTCTCCAGATCCTCATGCAGGAAGTCCCCCGACAGGTCTCTCATACATATAGTTCTTCTTCACTACACTTGTTTGTAAAGATTTTCTTATGTAAGAACTGTTTTATTAAAAAAAAAAAAACCTAAGCGGTGTCTGTCCATTCTGATTATATATGAAATCGTCTGGTAGACGATTTCCGGTGGGCTCCCATACTATACATTTACTAACTAACATTTTTTTAAAACATCCTATAATAAATGTCAAGCATTGAGCTGACTGAACCATTTATCATACAGATTTTAAATTTCTTTCTCATCTTGTACTAATTGCAGATTCACACAGGAGTCCACCCCATGGAACAACACCATCACATGGCTCAGGAGGCACACCACCCTCTCATGGAACCCCAACCCCATCACATGGAACCTACAACCCACCCCATCACCACCTTCAAACTGTGGAAATCCACCATACGATCCTACTCCTTCAACACCATCAAACCCTCCTTCCGGCGGTGGTGGTTATGGAGGTAGCCCTCCTGATATCATCACCCCAAGCCCACCATCCATTATTCCAGGCACCCCTACAATTCCCACACCTCCTTTTGACCCAAATTCATCTTTCCCTGGTACATGCACGTAAGTATAAAATGACTTCACAACAATAAATCTATGCTGTCAAAATACGATAGGCGGGCTTTTTGCTAGTTTAAATCGCTAAGCGAATTGACTAGTTAAACATGCATAATTTTATTTAAAGCCTACTTAGGCGGGGCCTTTTAACACAATAACATACATGTTACGTGTACAATGTTTATAATCTCAAGCATGTATATGTTTAAATGCAGTTACTGGAGTTCTCACCCAGGATTGATATGGGGTCTGTTGGGCTGGTGGGGTACATTGGGTGGCATGGGTGTGCCAAGCGTTCCTGGTTTCGGGTCAAGTACAAGCCTGCTTCAAGCACTTTCCAACACTCATACTGATGGCTTCGGAGCACTCTACAGAGAAGGAACTGCATCCTGGCTCAACTCCATGGCTAACCACAAGTTCCCTTTTACAACCAACCAAGTCCGTGACAGTTTTGTGGCAGCAATCCACACAACAGGGCAGCAGCAGCTCAAGCTCGGCTCTTTAAGCTTGCCAATGAGGGCCACCTCAAGCCAGGAGCCTGATAAGATACCTTAATTTAGCTGTATCAACCATTTTGTCAAGTTTATGAAGCGTTATTTTTTTTTTTTGGTGTTTTTCAGTGCGTGCGTGCTATTTAATTAAGAGTTTAATTTGTTTCTGTTCTAGTATCTTAAGAGATCTGCGATCATAGATACTAGCTATGTCCTATGATGTTCTATTTAACTGTTTCATTTTATGTTTTTTGGTGCCGGTTTGGAACTATTTAAAATCATATCAAGAGTATTTTTCCAGATATATTTTGATAATATGTTCACTAGTGCTTTCAAACTGATCTGAATAAGATTTTTAGTTTAGTTCCTTAGAGAACTCGGGATCCGATATATAGACGGATATGATTTAGTCCTGTTTTTTTTCCGATTGCTCCTCACGAGGATGCGAGATACTCAAGGGAAAAGATTATAATATCTTACATCAGGATTCTAACCTAGTTTATAAGTTATGGACTCCCTTAATTTAATATAGGCATTTTGAGTTATAAAATCTAATAAAAAACAGTGACTGACTGTGTACAAAACATATAATATTTACTCGGTTTATGGGCATCTGTTGTTACGTTAAAGCATTTTCTCAAGCTTATTTTCCTTTATTTGGCAGACGGCAACAATTAACACATCACCGAATAGTATTGGCAGAATTGCAAGAAATGCCCCAAAATTTTTAATAAGGGTTTTTTTAAATCTTTTGTTAAAAGATTTTGTTAGAATAATTTGCACAAATAAGAAAGATATTATCGTTCACCAGAAATATAAAATTAAAGGTGGCTTGATTCGCAGACTAGGTCGCTCTTTTAAGACGTTTCGCGGCTCTGTCCAAAATTTGTGCTAGTAGTATGTCAGCCCCGTTGTCTTCAGGATAAAACAAGCTCAGAAAAACATCCTCTCAATCGATTTTGCACAAAACCGATTGATATACGCACACCCAAAATATTTTGCTCGGAATCTTTACTCTAAAAAGCAAAAAAAAAAAAAATAGCTGATCCATCAACCCTTAGAGAAAGTTCAAAATCGTAACATATATGTCACTTTCTCAAATCCTCTATGTGGGTGATCAGGAAATCCTCTATGAGAATTCATCCAAAAAAATAAAAAAAAGTAAAGGATCGAAGTATCTCAACTCAAATCTTCTTATGCTTATGTAGAAAATTCTTCAAATATTGTTATATGGATGGATGAGGGACATGTCCCTTAGATGGTACCCATAGGGATATGTCCTCCAATTGAAAATAATATGCCCATAGGCCCCAAGAGATTAATTTTAAGGATCTGAAACAAATCTGAATTAATCCTAAATCAAAGAGTCTCATTTACAGTTTGAGTCTGAGAGAGTTCCATCATTTTCAAGTTCATACACTTGTTAAAGAAGTGCTCACTGAACAAGAAGTATCCAAGGAATCCTGGGAGAATATTGGCCACTTCGAATCCGTAGAGCACCAGAGAAGTTCTTAAGGACAGAGAGATCTCGACTTGGATTCGTTATCATATTTTCCAGGTTTTTCTTACATCTTAAGTTTAAGGGTTTTGCATAGATTGATTGGATATTCTGGATTGGATCTATTTGTTTACATGTTAAATTTACTGTTTAATGACAATATACCACCAACAATCTTAAGAACTTATTATTTAGTGTTGTTGGATAGTAATTCGCATGCTTAGATAAGAAAATTTTCTGGAAAAATAAAGTCTGTGCATGAAAATACGTATGGCGTTCGAACGCCCGACGAACGCGTAGGCTAAAATCTAAAATTTCGTAAGAACGTTCGAGCGCGTCTTCAAACGCAACTCGAACGCAAGCCTTTTGCCTAAGAACGTTCGAACGCGTCTTCAAACGCAAATCGAACGCAAACCCTATGTCCTTAAAATGTTCGAACGCGTTCTAAACGCAACACGAACGTGAACTCTCTGGAATAGTCCGTTCGAACGCGTTCTCGGACGCTATACGAACGTTAACTCTCTGGAACACTTCGTTCGAACGCGTTCTCGAACGCTATACGAACGTGAACTCTCTGGAACACTTCGTTCGAACGCGTTCTCGAACGCAATACGAACATGCACACACTGAATAGTCTCGTTCGAACGTAGATACGAACGTGACACTAACGATCTAAGTCCTGGAATTGTTTTTAAACTGAAATAGAATTAGATTAATCTAATTTTTCATAATATTAACTTAGTAAGATCATATACTGTATCACATTAATCTTGATAGTATAGATTTAAGTTAATATTAGGTTGTTCAATTATCACAAGCATACACTGTGGACGCTGGATTTCGGCCGAGGTCCTCAATCAGAATTTGTAAGTTGGGCACTAGCAATCCTGCAAAAAAAAAAGTAGAGTGGACGGGAGTAGGCTACCACCGGTGTGGTGGATACCGGGTACACTCCGACGCCCAAGTCAGTGGCAGGAAATAAGTTTATAAAATGGGAAAGCAAGGTTGAATATTACCTCTACTTCCTTTGTTTGGCCGTGAGAGCCGTGTAATATATATGAGGGGATTAAGGATTGAGAGCATGAAGTATTAGGGTGAGAGAAATGTGACTTGAATGAATTCTTCCTGTATCTTTTCATATTTATAGATAAAACATGATCTGAGGTTTGGTGTATTTGGTAATGTTTTTGGAGTAAGTGAAGATTAGTGCTAGAGTTAGGTTAAGTGGAGTGGTGGGGGATTTAGTGCTAGAGTTAGGTTAAGTGGAGTGGTGGGGATTAGTGCTAGAGTTAGGTTAAGTGGTCATGCTTTATGATTTTAATTGTAATCAAGTTCATAATTCTTTGGGCTTTGGTTTTTGGCCTAACATGCTGATGGGCTTAAGGTGAAAGACAGTGTACCCTTAGACCAAATTTGGCTCTTACAGTTTGTCCCTTACTCTCTAAGTCAAAGAAGTTTTGTCTTAGAGAGTATACATTTGTGTCGAATGATACTAATCACAAAAGCACGTGACAAGAATGTATCACCTTCTGTGGGATTGTTTTTTATAAGAGCTTTGTGCAAAATGTGGGTTTTTTGGAAAATATCGCGTGTATCGTCTGGGCAGACGAAGTCTTTAGTCATTCTGATTTAACTTGACTTATGGTACTTGGTTCTTGGTCGTCTGATCAGTTTGAAGATCCATGGATACATTTGACTCGACATAATTAATGGGGAACATTCTCTGGTCAACTGAACTGAATGTAAATTTAGGAGTCCCGCTTGACTCGACAAGATCATGGGGAATGTCCCTTTGTCGACTAACCAAATGCAGGTACAGAGGTCCAAATTGACTCGACAAGAGTCATGGGGAATGTCCCTTTGTCGACTGAACCAAATACAGGTTCAGGAGTCCAACTTGACTCGACAAGAGTCCAGGGGAATGTCATTTTGTCGACTGAACCAAATGCAGGTTCAGGAGTCCAATCTTGACTCGACAAGAGCCCAGGGGAATGTCCTTTGTCGACTGAACCAAATGCAGGTACAAGAGTTTACTTGACTCGACATGAGTCCAGGGGAATGTCCTTTGTCGACTGAACCAAATGCAGGTACAGGAGTTTAACTGACTCGACATGAGTCCAGGGAATGTCCTTTGTCGACTGAACCAAACGGTGGTTCAGGAGTTCAACTTGACTCGTCAAGAGTCCAGGGGAATGTCCTTTATCGACTGAACCAAACGGTGGTTCAGGAGTTTACTTGACTCGACATGAGTCCAGGGGAATGTCCCTTGTCGACTGAACCAAACGGTGGTTCAGGAGTTTACTTGACTCGACATGAGTCCAGGGGAATGTCCTTGTCGACTGAACCAAACAGTGGTTCAGGAGTTTACTTGACTCGACGTGAGTCCAGGGGAATGTCCTTTGTCGACTGAACCAAACGGTGGTTCAGGAGTTGAACTTGACTCGTCAAGAGTCCAGGGGAATGTCCTTTGTCGACTGAACCAAACGGTGGTTCAGGAGTTTACTTGACTCGACATGAGTCCAGGGGAATGTCCCTTGTCGACTGAACCAAACGGTGGTTCAGGAGTTTACTTGACTCGACATGAGTCCAGGGGAATGTCCCTAGTCGACTGAATCAAACGGTGGTTCAGGAGTTCAACTTGACTCGACAAGAGTCCAGGGGAATGTCCCTTGTCGACTGAACCAAACGGTGGTCCAGGAGTTTACTTGACTCGACATGAGTCCAGGGGAATGTCCCTTGTCGACTGAACCAAACGGTGGTCCAGGAGTTTACTTGACTCGACATGAGTCCAGGGGAATGTCCTTTGTCGACTGAACCAAACGGTGGTTCAGGAGTTTACTTGACTCGTCAAGAGTCCAGGGGAATGTCCTTTGTCGACTGAACCAAACGGTGGTTCAGGAGTTTACTTGACTCGACATGAGTCCAGGGGAATGTCCCTAGTCGACTGAATCAAACGGTGGTTCAGGAGTTCAACTTGACTCGACAAGAGTCCAGGGGAATGTCCCTTGTCGACTGAACCAAACGGTGGTCCAGGAGTTTACTTGACTCGACATGAGTCCAGGGGAATGTCCTTTGTCGACTGAACCAAACGGTGGTTCAGGAGTTTACTTGACTCGTCAAGAGTCCAGGGGAATGTCCTTTGTCGACTGAACCAAACGGTGGTTCAGGAGTTTACTTGACTCGACATGAGTCCAAGGGAATGTCCTTTGTCGACTGAACCAAATGCAGGTACATGAGTTTACTTGACTCGACATGAGTCCAGGGGAATGTCCTTTGTCGACTGAACCAAACGGTGGTTCAGGAGTTGAACTTGACTCGTCAAGAGTCCAGGGGAATGTCCTTTGTCGACTGAACCAAACGGTGGTTCAGGAGTTTACTTGACTCGACATGAGTCCAGGGGAATGTCCTTTGTCGACTGAACCAAATGGTGGTTCAGGAGTTTACTTGACTCGACATGAGTCCATGGGAATGTCCTTTGTCGACTGAACCAAACAGTGGTTCAGGAGTTTACTTGACTCGACAAGAGTCCAGGGGAATGTCCCTTGTCGACTGAACCAAACGGTGGTCCAGGAGTTTACTTGACTCGACATGAGTCCAGGGGAATGTCCCTTGTCGACTGAACCAAACGGTGGTTCAGGAGTTTACTTGACTCGACATGAGTCCAGGGGAATGTCCTTTGTCGACTGAACCAAACGGTGGTTCAGGAGTTTACTTGACTCGTCAAGAGTCCAGGGGAATGTCCTTTGTCGACTGAACCAAACGGTGGTTCAGGAGTTTACTTGACTCGTCAAGAGTCCAGGGGAATGTCCAGTCGACTGAATCAAACGGTGGTTCAGGAGTTCAACTTGACTCGACAAGAGTCCAGGGGAATGTCCCTTGTCGACTGAACCAAACGGTGGTCCAGGAGTTTACTTGACTCGACATGAGTCCAGGGGAATGTCCTTTGTCGACTGAACCAAACGGTGGTACAGGAGTTTACTTGACTCGTCAAGAGTCCAGGGGAATGTCCTTTGTCGAGACTGAACCAAACGGTGGTTCAGGAGTTTACTTGACTCGACATGAGTCCAGGGGAATTCCTTTGTCGACTGAACCAATGCAGGTTCAGGAGTTTACTTGACTCGACATGAGTCCAGGGGAATGTCCTTTGTCGACTGAACCAAACGGTGGTTCAGGAGTTCAACTTGACTCGTCAAGAGTCCAGGGGAATGTCCTTTGTCGACTGAACCAAACGGTGGTTCAGGAGTTTACTTGACTCGACATGAGTCCAGGGGAATGTCCTTTGTCGACTGAACCAAACGGTGGTTCAGGAGTTTACTTGACTCGACATGAGTCCAGGGGAATGTCCTTTGTCGACTGAACCAAACAGTGGTTCAGGAGTTTACTTGACTCGACGTGAGTCCAGGGGAATGTCCTTTGTCGACTGAACCAAACGGTGGTTCAGGAGTTGACTTGACTCGTCAAGAGTCCAGGGGAATGTCCCTTGTCGACTGAACCAAACGGTGGTTCAGGAGTTTACTTGACTCGACATGAGTCCAGGGGAATGTCCCTTGTCGACTGAACCAAACGGTGGTTCAGGAGTTCAATTGACTCGTCAGAGTCCAGGAATGTCCCTTGTCGACTGAACCAAACGGTGGTTCAGGAGTTTACTTGTCTTGATATGAATCAAGAGGAATGTCCCTTTGTCGACTGAACCAACGGTGGTTCAGGAGTTTACTTGTCTTGATATGAATCAAGAGGAATGTCCCTTTGTCGACTGAACCAAACGGCGTTCAGGAGTTCACTTGACTAGATATGAGTTACATTCTAGATTTTCCACGTGTCGTTTATGGAGTAAACCTAGCTCAAATAACGAGGAGTCTTATGGCGGGAAATAAACCGCCAAAAGAAGTAGTATAAGTGTGGCTTGTTGGTTCATTTGTTTCATTTCACAAGATCAATCGATTTGGGAGAGAACTTCAAGGCTTCAAGGTACTTCTTTCACTCTCTTCGCGTTCTTCATTTGCTTTGAATGTTCGTAGAGTAGCTTCAATCTGTTCTTAACTAAATTAGGTTGTTTGATCTTTAGAATCATACGTTATTTGGTGGATTTGTGTTTGGAGATAGGAGTAGGATTTGATCTTTAAGGAACCCAAATCTTAGAAATTATTTGTTTGTAGACTCGCTGAATAGAATATGTCGAGTGGACTCTTTAGAAAGTTTAGGAGAACAGATCGATACATTCGTAGGATCATCATCGAGTGAATCAACAGAAGAAAAATCATTAAGGGAATGGTCGCGTCAAGAGTTTTTTGAGGAAGGACCTGTAACCGTTATGTCGCATGAAGTTCCGTTGCAGGCAATTCCTATTAGATCATTGGCAGCTGTCGAGGAATTTAGTGGAGGGGTGAGCACAAGTGAGCCTACCAACATACTAACCAAGAACCCAGCTAGTCGAATGACGGCTAGTTTGCTGATGGAAATTAGGATTAAGTATAGATTTCCTAGATCAATGGAACTGAGGGTGCCCCTGCCGTCTGAAAGGATCGATTATAAAATTCCCGGATGGATTGGTTTTCTATGTATTATCGTTTTCTAATGGGCTTAGATTCCCTATTCCGAGGTTAGCTTGGAAATTTTGGATCATTATGGGATTGCTCCTTCACAACTAATGCCGAATGCTTGGAGGATTTTGATGTCGATTGAATGCTTAGCATTCGAACAAGGGTTATTGTTTGAGGTGAAGGACATTTTATATTCATACTACCTTAAAAGACATCTAACTGAAAAAGGGAGATATACTCTGTACCTTCGTCGTAAGAGGGAACAAATAGTTATGGGGCTTCCAACAAACGATAGGGGTAATTGGCAGTCAGAGTATTTCTTTGTGAAAAATGAGGGTATCTTTGGGTCGACTGGAATGGGTCGAGTTTCAGAATACTGGAGTGTATTTAGTGAGTATCAACTTCTTCAATCAATAGATAAAATATCAATATTATTGTCGTATGATACTAATGTATGGATTGTTTATTATGCAGGTCCTTTTCGAAACAGTTTATTCGACAAAACACCTCTTATTTTGTCGAAAACTAAAGCTCTTCTTGATCTACCAGTCGAACAAAGAGATTGGAGGATAATCTTGGTAGAGCAGAGATTAAGAGCAACTTTGCAGTGGAAAGAAATCTTCGAATCAGAAGGTATATCTACCCCTTTGGCACTTTCTAAAAACGTATTGGAAGTCATCTACTGTACTCGGTCGATTCGAGCTCTGTACGGAAAGGTGTGGTTTTATAAAGACATTAACTCCAAAGAAATTTTATGCGCAGAGGACATGGCGTCGAGGCAAATAAAAGTAGCATCAATTGATGAGTTGATGAGCCGAAAAAAGGCTAGGAAGCTCAAGATAAAGGAGCCAGAAGTGGAGGTTCCAGAACCACAATTAGTATCGTCGACTGGAACTCCAAAGCATAAGGGGAAGTCGACTGAAATAGTTGTCAAAGGGGGGAAAAGGAAGGCGGATGAAATCGAAGATATCGACAATATAGTTGTCAGGATTCCATCAGGGTCGACTGCAATTTCGGACCCATCAAGCCTTGACCCTTTTATTAAGAAGCTACTGCTGGAGGAGGATGAACAGAGGTTATCCAAGATTGGCCCGGTCGAGTCGATGAAAAAGGCTGCGGCTTTAAATTACCAAGTAAGAAAGTAGATAGAATTTCTTAAAAATTTGTAGAATGGATTCTAATCAAATCCTTTTTCCAGGCAATGGAGTGCAGTCTACATATGCAGCGATATGTCGAATCGACTCTTAAGAAACAGAGAGAGATGGATAAATCATTTGCGGCTATGAAAAAGGAAGTGGTCCAAAAGAAGTCGCTTGAAAAAAGGAATGCTGAATTGGAGAAGGAGTTGAAGGAAGTGAAGGCAACACTTCAGATGGAAAAGGAGACTTCTGAGGTTACGATTGAAGGCTATAAGGATGCGTTCGAGAATGTGAAGAAGGAGAATGAAGAATTACTCGAGAATCTTGAAGGGATCGCTCTTGAATCTATGATGAAAGAACGCAGTCATCTGATGAAGGATTTCCTTGATGGGAAGACAGGAGCTTGGGAGCCTGAGAAATGGATTCAGCAGTATGACCAACTATTGGCAGGGGTTTCCCTTTCAGACGAGGGTGATGTGGAAGAGAAAGGCGAAGAGGTCGACTCGAAAGTGGCAGAAAAAGAAGTAATTGATGGCGAGGGAGCGCCTGAAGTTCAAGAAATGGATAAGAAGAATGAGGAACTTAGTCGAATGGAAATCGAGCCGACCACTCAAGTTCAAGAAATTCCTGCACCTGAAGTTGCTGCTGAATGCATTCAGGAAGAAGTTACTCCAGAAATTTGAATCTTTTGTAATTTTAATTTAACTTCTTTGTAGAACAATTTTAATGAATTAATGATATTTTTGGATGATATTTCAAATGAAATTTTTTATTAAGTCGAATCACACAATACATAAAGTAGAAAAATTACTCTGAATCTTAAAATACGAATAAATGTACGCTTAAATTACCGGTGAAATTGCTTAAGGTGAATTGCATTCCAACTATTGTGAATTTGTCTCCCCTCAATTGTTTGTAATTTGTAGGCTCCGTGTCCGACAACTCTTGTGATGATGTATGGCCCTTCCCAATTTGGTCCCAACTTCCCTTCTCCGACTTCTTTTGTGTTTTGAAAAACTTTTCGTAGTACCCAATCCCCTTCCTTGAATGTTCTGCTTCTGACATTTTTGTTGAAATATCTCGCCATCCTTTGACGATGAGATGCAAGTCGTATGGTCGCCTTTTCTCGTCTTTCGTCGATTGTATCTAGATTCATATACATCAACTGTTGATTTGCCTCATCACCAGCGTACTGGTAGCGTAGAGAAGGAATGGCTTCTTCGATTGGAATTACTGCCTCTGTTCCAAATGCCAAAGAGAAAGGAGTTTCTCCAGTCGAAGAACGGATGGTCGTTCTGTAGGACCATAATACTCCAGGAAGCTCGTCTGCCCATGATCCTTTTGCCTTCTCCAATCTTTTCTTCAAAGTATTCAAAAGTGTCTTGTTAGAAGACTCGGCTTGCCCATTAGCTTGTGGAAAGCGTGGGGTTGAAAAACTTAACTTGATCCCCCAATTTTTACAAAAGTCTTGAAAATGTCGACTAATGAACTGGGAGCCATTATCTGTTACAATCTCCTTTGGAATGCCGAAACGACATATGATGTTTTTCCAGACAAATGTTTGAACTTCTTTGTCTCGTACTTTGGCAAAGGAGTCTGCTTCAATCCACTTTGAAAAATAATCTGTCAAGACTTGCATGTAGACTCGTTGTCCAGGGGCGGTTGGTAGCTTCCCTACAATATCCATACCCCACTTCATGAACGGCCACGGGGATAGGATAGGATTCAGCTTTTCTGGTGGAAGATGTGGAATAGGAGCGAATCTCTGACACTTTTCACACTTCTTCGTGTAATTGATTGAATCAATTCTCATAGTTGGCCAATAATACCCAGTCGAATGGGCGCGTGAAGCAAGACTTCGTCCTCCAGAATGATTTCCGCATTCTCCTTCGTGCAATTCTGATAGTACCTGTTGTGCTTGATCATGAGTAAGACATTTCAAGTAGGGTCCAGAGAACGACCTTTTCAATAGTTGTCCGTCAAATGGTGAATCTTGCCGCCTGCCTCTGAATCCTTCTTGCATTCTTCTTTCTTCTGGAAGCAGTCCATCTTGCAAGTATTTCATGATTGGTGTCATCCACGTGTCGTCTGAAGTGATGGTGCTAATTTCCTTGTTCTCCTTCCAAATCGATGGCCAATTTAAATACACTACTGGAATTGATTGAAGTTTATCCCCATGCATCGTCGACCCGAGGGTAGCCAATGCGTCCGCCTGAGTGTTTTCACTTCTTGACACCTGAGATATGTTGAATTCTTGAAATGTCGCCTGGACTTCTTTAACTTTCTGCAAGTAGGATAACATTTGAGGGTCTCGTGCCTGATATGAACCTTGAAGTTGATTCACTATCAATTGGGAGTCTGATTTCACTTCGATTCTTCTTCCCCCAAGCTCTTTGACCAAGCTGATTCCTGCTATCAAAGCTTCATATTCTGCTTCATTGTTTGTAACCCGGAATCCACATTTGATTGCTTGTTGTAATATATCCCTATCAGGAGTAGTGATCACTATGCCAAGGCCACACCCTTTCTTATTGCTAGAACCGTCGACTGAAAGTTTCCAAAGTGAATTTGATTGGATTGAATTGACTTCAGTACCTTCCAAGGGGTTCTGAGTTGGACTGAAATCTGCTACAAAGTCAGCCAAGGCTTGAGATTTGATTGCTGTTCTGGGCTGGTAAGTGATGTCGTGTTCTCCCAATTCGACAGCCCATTTTGTTAATCTCCCAGTCAATCTTCTGGCTTGTGTAGTATGCTCCTCAAGGGGTACTCCGAGTAGACTGTGATAGGATGCCCTTGAAAGTATGGTCGTAGCTTCCTGGCTGACATTACCAAGGCTAGAACCAATTTTTCCAAATGCAAATAACGTGACTCCGTATCAAGTAATGCTTTGCTTACATAGTAGACTGGAAGTTGGGTACCGTTCTCTTCTCGAATCAAAACAGCGCTCACTGCTTGGTCTGACACTCCCAAATACAAGAATAACCTTTCATTATCGAGTGGTTTTGACAACAATGGTGGGGATGTTAAGTACTGCTTCAGCTCTTTCAGAGCTTGTTCGCAGGCTGGAGTCCATTCAAAGTTTTTTGTCTTTTTAATGGCTGAAAACATAAAACTTTTGTCTGTCGACTTGGAGATGAACCTGTTCAACGCAGCAATTCTCCCTGCTAGTCGCATGACTTCCTTTGGGCAGGTTGGAGAAGGAATTTCAAGTATGGATTTGATTTGATCTGGATTTGCCTCAATCCCTCGTTGTGTAACAACATATCCCAAGAATTTCCCAGAAGCTACTCCAAACGCGCACATTTGTTGGATTCAATTTCATCCCATACCTATTCATCACCTTGAATGCTTCTTCCAGGTGTTGCAGATGCTGATCAGATCTTGATGATTTCACCAACATGTCGTCTACATACACCTCCATTGTTTTTTTCCAATCTGTTGTGAGAACATTTTATTGACCATTCTCTGATATGTAGCACCTGCATTTTTGAGACCAAAGGGCATTACCTTGTAGCAGAATATGCCCCTATTGGTCATGAAAGCTGTTTTCTCTTGGTCGCTTGGATGCATAAGGATTTGATTGTACCCAGAATATGCATCCATAAAACTTAGCAATTCGTGTCCAGCTGTAGCATCAACCATTTGATCAATATGAGGCAATGGAATGAATCTTTTGGGCATGCTTTGTTCAAATCCGTGAAGTCGATACAAACTCTCCATTTTCCATTCTTCTTTCGTACCACCACCACATTGGCTAACCAGGCTGGGAATTGAACTTCTTTAATGGCACCATTTTGCAACAATTTTGGATTTCTTCATCAATGATCTGATTTCTCTCTGGGGCAAACTTCCTTCTTTTCTGTCTGATTGGAGGGTAGTCTGGATCTACATGGAGTTGATGAGTAATCAAGCTGGGGTCAATCCCAGTCATGTCTTCATGCGACCAAGCGAACTGGTCATGTCGTTTTCGCAAAAATTCACTTAAGTCTGCCCGTAGTATGGGATCTAGATTTGCTCCAATTTGAGTTTTATGGTCTGCATATTTGTCATGGATTTGAACCTCATCTAATTCTTCAATACTTGGAAGTGTGGGCTCAAGCGAATGAGGTTCATTCTGTAATTGCTATGCTGAATGGACCTTTGCTTTCATTGTCGTCTGGTAGCATCCTCTGGAAGCAACTCTATCTCCCTTATCTCTTGAATCCCCCACTTTGTAGGAAACTTTAGAGTTTGATGATAGGTGGACGATACTGCCCTCATTTCATGAATCCATGGCCTCCCAATAATTAGATTGTAGGCTGAAGGACAATCTAGGACTAGGAAGGTTGTCATTTTGTTGATTCCCCCTGCGTAGACTGGAAGGCTTATTTCTCCCAAAGTAAATTTTTGTTCACCACTGAATCCAATCAACACAGTCGTCTTTTTGTTAATTTTCTCTAATTCAGCTCCCATATCTGCCAAGGCTGTTGTAAAGATGATGTTGGCTGAGGATCCTGTATCTACCAGAACTCGTTTGATCATGAAATTTGCCACCTGTAGAGAGATTACTAAGGCGTCATGATGAGGATTCATGCTACCAGAGTTGATGTCGTCTGGAAACTCCATTATTAAATTTGTAAACATTTTTTCTAAAGACGTCGTGGAGTGTTGAAGGCTTGACACAATCGCTCTGGAATGTCGTTTGGCTGCTGAATATGATACTCCACTAATCTCTGATCCTCCTGAAATGAAATTCACGGTGTTATCAATTGGTGGAGGTTGAATTGGTGCTTCCCCATGTCCATCCTTCTCGTTCCTCTGAGCTAAAGTAGCTTGCCCTTTCTCCGTAAGTAGATCCCTTAAAAACCCTTTGTTCAACAACTCAAGTACTTCCAACCTCAATGCTACACATTCAGCTGTGGTATGGCCGTAGTCTCGATGGAACTCACACCATTTGTTTGTGTCTTTATTTTTGAAACTTTCTCTGTTGCGTGGTGGCCACTTTACTTCATTTCCCATCTTTTAAGTACCAAGACTAACTCTCCTGGAGATATAGAAAAATTATAGTCTGGGAGTCTGGGTTTTTCCATCGGAATTGTTTCTCGAGCTCTGTATGATGGAGGTCTTGATCGAAACCCTTTTTGGTTAGGCTGATGTTCTCTCCTTGGGTGGTTCCATTTCTCCGAATGACGCTTTGGCATCATATTTGAAAATCTTTGTGTCGTTTGGTAGAATGGGCTGTTCTTTCTTTCGTTTTGCATGTTGGAGGAAATGTCTTTTCTTTTATTCTCTTATCTTCTTCCCACCTGATTTCAACTTGTGCTCGAGCCATAACCTAACCTGTCCATCGTGTAGCACCGAAACTTGGTCAATTTTTTGTAGAGTCCACTTTCACAAAGTAAGCCGTTCCTGAAAGCCTCCACAGCTGTTGGTTGATGAAGGTCTGGGATTGTTATTCTTTCTTTGTTGAATCGAGCAACATAGCTTCGCAATGATTCTCCCCTCCGTTCCGTAGGATGACACTAAGATCATCAGTAGTTTTTTCAAGTTTGCAAGAGCTGGCGAAATGTTCAACAAATTTGTCTGCTAATTGTTGATAAGATTTGATGGATCTGTATGGTAGGTTGATGAACCATGTAAGAGCTGGACCACCCAAAGTTTCTCCAAATCCTCTGCACATTCCAGCTTCCCATTGATGAGAAGCTAAGCCTGTTGACATCATTTTGTATTTATAATGAATGATATGGTCGTCTGGGTCAGTTGATCCATCGTATAACTTCATGTCTGGTGGGCTGAACTTTCGTGGTAGCTCAACAGATGTTATCGTCTCAATGAAAGGGGTATCTGAAATGGTTCCAGCTCTACTCTCTCATTGGGAGTTTCATCACCCCTGGTAGACTGGACATAATAGCTTCTTTAAATTCTTTCATTTCCTTTCTCATTGTGATGACAATTTGCTGGGCTTGGTTGACTGGTGAACTTGGTAAGTTCCTCTGGTTTCACCATTTGATGGAACGTCGTCTGTTGTTTCGTCAAATGCTCCTTGAAGGTTAGCTGGAGTGATCCGGTTGTTGTGTTGTTCTAATGTATTGTGAAGCTGTGTGGGTGATGAAAGTAGTTCCAATTGTTTTTGGAGGTTTATGTTGGAACTACGAAAGGTAAAATTCTCTTCTTCAAAGCTTTCAATCTGTCTTGTAGTATGGCCAATTGTGATGCCACTGGATCAGGTGTTTGTTCATTGCTTGAAGTCATGATTGACTAAGCAGTGAGTGTTTGTAGGGTGGAAAGCCTTTGTCTGTAAATTATTGCTAGGGCCCCACGGTGGGCGCCAAATTGTGGACGCTGGATTTCGGCCGAGGTCCTCAATCAGAATTTGTAAGTTGGGCACTAGCAATCCTGCAAAAAACAAAGTAGAGTGGACGGGAGTAGGCTACCACCGGTGTGGTGGATACCGGGTACACTCCGACGCCCAAGTCAGTGGCAGGAAATAAGTTTATAAAATGGGAAAGCAAGGTTGAATATTACCTCTACTTCCTTTGTTTGGCCGTGAGAGCCGTGTAATATATGAGGGGATTAAGGATTGAGAGCATGAAGTATTAGGGTGAGAGAAATGTGACTTGAATGATTCTTCCTGTATTCTTTTCATATTTATAGATAAAACATGATCTGAGGTTTGGTGTATTTGGTAATGGTTTTTGGAGTAAGTGAAGATTAGTGCTAGAGTTAGGTTAAGTGGAGTGGTGGGGATTTAGTGCTAAGAGTTAGTTAAGTGGAGTGGTGGGATTAGTGCTAGAGTTAGGTTAAGTGGTCATGCTTTATGATTTTAATTGTAATCAGTTCATAATTCTTTGGGCTTGGGTTTGGGCCTAACATGCTGATGGGCTTAAGGTGAAAGACAGTTGTACCCTTAGACCAAATTTGGCTCTTACATACACATAGTGATAAAGTTGAAATTAAATTGTGTTACATACTTGGTTGAGAATTTAAAGGTATCATACACAATAATTCCATCCAATCTTGATTGACACATACACATATATTACACATATCGTATATTGTATCGTAAAATCATAAGTGTAATACTGAGTTTGAATTGCTAAGAGATTATATTGAAAAAGTGTTTAAAGGATATCTGTCAAAAAGGCATAAGAGCCTAAATGGTTACTTCGGACCCCCCTCGTCCTCTGAGAATATTCATTTATTTACTTTTCATAAGAATCTTTAGTCGAAATTCAAGGTCTTGTGTTTATTGGTACCACCGTCCAATAGAACAACGAATGGATACTTGGTATATCACTTAAACAAGATCATTTATTGATCGTTGTGCAAATTATCTTTGGTAGACTAATTGACCCATGTTGGTTTTTCCAGTTACATATGACTAGCGGAAACATCACAGTACCGGTCTCTCATGGAGAAAAACCAGAAAAGTTTGGTGGGGCAAACTTTAAGCAGTGACAAAGCAAGATGTTGTTCTACCTGACAACTCTACAGTTGGCTAAATACCTCAAAGATCCTCCGGATCCTGTGGAGGATGAATCGGAAGTAACCAAGCAACTGCGGGAAGAGACATGATCATCTGGAAAATCTTGTGCAAGAACTACTTTTTGAGTGGACTTGACGATACCTGTACAAATGTAACAATGCATGGTTTGTGAAGATTCTCTGGGAATCTCTCAATAAGAAATATAAAACCGAGGATGCCAGCAAAAAAAATTTATCGTGGGTAGGTTCCTGGACTACAAGATGGTAGATTCAATGACAATAATGTCTCGGTTGAGTGAACTGCAGTTGATCATTCATGAAATATTGGATGAAGGTATGAAACTCTGTGAGACGTTTCAAGTTGCCACCATAATTGAAAAATTACCTCTATCATGGAAGAACTTCATGAGCTATCTGAAACACAAGAAAAAGCAGATGAGCCTTGAAGACCTTGGATTTCGACTGAGGATCGAAGAGGACAATAGGAAGTCCGAGAAGGCCAGCGACAAGACTATGGAGTCTAAGGCAAACATCTTCGATGGTGTAAAGGGTAGCAAGAAAAGAAAGAACAGTGGATATGATTCTTCTCAAGCTAACAATACGTTCAATGGGAAGTGCTACAACTGTGGAAGGAACGGTCATATGGAAAAAGACTGCAGAAATAAGAAGTCTCAGGACAAGGGTAATAAAAAGAAAAATGAGGCCCATGTTACTGAAGATGAGCAGCTGTCTGAAGAGATCTCAGAGATGAACCTCCAGCAGTGGTAACTGAAGCCAACTTGGTCGAGAATCCGAGAGAATGATGGGTAGACACTGGGGCTACTCGTCATATCTGTGCAAATAGCAGGACGTTTTCCTCGTATCAGAAGGTCGATGGCGGCGATCATCTGACAATGGGAAACTCATCTACCTCAAGAGTGGTTGGAAAAGGCACAATGGTTCTGAAGATGACATCCGGAAAGGAGCTTAAATTGAAGAATGTATTGCATGTTCCAGATATTCGGAAGAAATTGGTCTCGGACTCTCTCCTTAGCAAGGCTGGTTTTAAGCTTTTGTTTGTTTCTGATAAATTTGTATTGACCAAAAATTATGTGTATGTAGGAAAATGATACCTCACTGAGGGCCTTTTCAAATTCAATGTAATGACTGTCAATCGACACAGTGGTAATAATAAAGCTACAACTTATGCTTATATTATTGAGTTACAAAATGTATGGCATGAGAGGTTAAGACATGTTAATTATGATACGATGCGTAAATTAATTAACATGGACCTTATACCTAAGTTTGCAATTGATAGCCAACATAAGTGTGAGGCATGTGTTGAAGCAAAAATGCATATAACATCATTTCATTCCATAGAACGAAGTTCTGACCCTTAGAACTTGTACACACTGATATGTGTGATATGAATATTGTGCAAACAAGAGGCGGTAAAATGTACTTTGTCACTTTTATCGATGATAGCACAGATTCTGTTACATTTATTTGCTGAGGAGCAAAGATGAAGCTATTGAGAGCTTTGTACATTATAAGAACGAAGTTGAAAATCAATTTGGTAAGAAAATCAAGAGAATCAGGAGTGATAGAGGTGGTGAATATGTGTCACCATTCAGTGAATATTGTTTCGTTCATGGAATTATTCACGAAACCACTGCTCCTTATTCGCCTCAACAAAACGGGATTGTTGAGCGCAAAAACCGAACGTTGAAGGAAATGATGAACGCCATGTTGACAAGTTCTGGTTTACCCCAGAACTTGTTGGAGAAGCCTTGTTTTCCGAGAACTACGTTCTAAACAAGCTTCCTCACATGAGATTGGACAAAACATCATATGAGTTATGGAAATGTCATGTACCTTCCTACAAATACCTTAAAGTGTGGGGGTGTCTTGCCAAAGTAATGATTCCTAAACCTAATAAAGTTATAATATGACCCAAAACTGACTGTATATTCATTGGATATGCTCGTAACAGTAGTGCGTATCGATTCTTGGTACACAAGTCTGAGATTCCTGACATCAATCCGAATATGATAATTGAGTCAAGGAATGCGACATTTTTTGAAGAGACGTTTCCTTGTAAGGAAAGACAAAGAATATAGTCTCTCAAAAGAACGATTGATACTGTCAAAGACAGTGATCAGGTTGATCGAGAGTCAGATCAATGCGCAAACGTTGAGACAATCGAACCTAGACGTAGCAAAAGAGTTAGAACGTTTAAGTCGTTTGGTCCCGATTTTCTAACATACTTGTTAGAAAATGAGCCTCAAAGCTATAAAGAAGCAATGTCTTCGCCGGAGGAACCTTTGTGGAAAGAGGCTATTAACAGTGAGATTGATTCAATCCTACATAACCATACTTTGGAGTTGGTTGATCTTCCTCCAGGTTGTATGCTACTGGCTACAAATAGGGGTGGCAATGGGCCGGGCCGGGCCGGGCTTTTCGAAGCCCGGCCCGAGCCCGCCCAAAAAAAATTTGGCCCGGGCCCGAAAAAAGCCCGGCCCGGGGCTCGGGCCCAAGCCTAAATCCGGCCCTTTTTTTTTTTTTTGAAAAAATCTTTAAAATAAAATATAAATATCTTTAAATATAAATATATCATACATAATACATTCACATTTAATATTACAAAAATTGCTAAACAATTTACAAATACATAAAAATTTTCAAAGTATCATTCATGAACTAACAATCCAAAATTTACAACTAAATACCTTTAAAGTCAAAAGTTTTCAATATTTCATCCATAAACTAAGTAATTGCCATCCATAATCCATCCAAATGTCACAAACAAATACATCAAAAGTTTCAAAGTTTCATGTATAAACTAACAATCCAAATACCACAAACAACGAAACAAGTACATTAAAAGTTTCAATGTTTCATCCATAAATTAACAATCTAATTATCCAAATGTCACAAAGTAATGCATCAAACTAATCTAACTCTTGTGGCTCAAAGTCTCCTTCAACTTCATCCATCAGTTCCTCTCCAGAAATTATAAGTTTCAATATTATAAGACAAAAAAAATACCTTAGCCAACTATCGAGACCCGAGACTGCCGAGAGTGTGGCGACTGGCGAGAAGAGAGGAGAGTGGAGAGAGCAATTGAGATTCTGAGAATGAGAGCAGAGCAGAGTAGTGAGACGAGCCGAGAGACAATGAAATTGGATGTTATGTGAATTGTGAACACTGAACAATGAAATTGTGAATTAGGGTTAGGGCAAAAATGAGAAAGGATCGGCAGAGGAGAGGTAAGGGGCTATTGGGCTAAAGAGTAAAGCTGTAAAGGAACATCAGTCAGAAGCAATTGAATTTGAAAGTGAAATCATCACTCATCAATTCAATATCATCACCGTTTTTTTTTTTTTTAATTTAAGCCCGGGCCGGGCCGAGCCCGGGCTTAAATCTTCGAGCCCGGCTCGGGCCCGAGCCCGAGCCGGGCCTTGTCCTTAAAGCCCGACTTGGTAATTTAGCCCACCGGCCGGGCCGGGCCGGGCTTGGGCTTTTCTGCCACCCCTAGCTACAAATGGATATTCAAACGGAAGATGAAAACATATGGATCAATAGATAAGTACAAGACAAGACTTGTCATAAAAGGTTATAGACAAAAAGAAGGCTTTGATTACTTTGATATCTATTCACCAGTGACTTGTATCACATCGATAAGAATGCTCATAGTCATAACAGCTATATTTGGTCTTGAAATACATCAAATGGATGTAAAGACGACATTCTTGAATGGTGAAATGAACGAAGAGATTTACATGGAACAACTGATGAGTGATATTTATATCACTTATTCCCACTCATTTGACCTAATATTTCATATAGTTTCTCGAGTTTTATGAACGTTTTGATGTGTTTTGTTGTTATTTGCAGATAAATAAAGTTTGGAAAGCACTGGAGGCAATTTGGAGCAAAAACGGACAAAAATGCATCAGCAGGGATATTTTGGTCTTTTGCGCGTCGTGACGCCAGAACATTCAGCGTCGCGACGCCTAACATGCACCGAGTCTGCTATCATACGCCGGGTCAACGGGTCAGAATTTTAGAAGTTTGACTTTGCTAACATGCACCGTGCCACGTGTCACCATCATAGCCGATCTGCTAACATGCTCCTGCCACATGTCATCATCCTACGATGCCGACAATCATCATCTATGCTAACTTGCGCCTGCCACGTGTCATCATCTCAGAAGATCCGCTAAAATGCGCCACACGCCACGTGTCAAAAATCTATGGTGCCGACAGAATACACGTGACACGTGGCACCTTATCATTGGATCGAAACGCCAGCCAACCACAGCGTGACACGTCTCATAATTATTGCTGCCGACAGCCGCGTGGTCAACCCGTGTGGACTCCGTGTAGTGTTTCTAGCGTCGCGACGCTAGTGCAATTCCAGTGTCGCGACGCTGGACCAAAATTTGCCTATAAAAGGAGGCCGCCAGATTCATTTTTCTTCACGCTCTCATTGGGAATTTTTCCCTGGTTTTATAGGAAGCATCTATTTTTGTATATATAAATAATATTTTTAATTTATGTATTTTAATTTTCAGTAATAGTAGTTCTCTTCTTCTACCTTTCTTTTTAATGTTTAGTAGTTAATTTTCTGTTGGGGATAAAGTGAAGCTTTTATTATTTTAATTTAGATTAATCTCCCTTTAATATAATATAGAAATTATAATTCAAAATATAAAAGATTACCGCCTTAATGGCTAGTTTTATTTATTTGACATAATGTAGTACTGCCTATATGGCTGGTCTTTAGGTGACAGATAATTACCGCCTATATGGCTGGTTTATGTTCAAATATTATTACCGCCTTTATGGCTGGTCGAACTAAATTTGACTTAATAAGGAATACCGCCTTTATGGCTGGTCGGTAATATCATGTTTAATTTCTGTATTATATTAAGGGAGATATCTAAATTATAAATAGTAAAAGTGGATCCTCAACCCCCAGCATTTTATTTTTATTCTAGGAAAGTGATGACACACAATACACACACTTAATAATTGATTTTCTTTTTTATGGGTAATTCTTTAGGTTGTTTATTAAGTCTTAAGCTTAATGCTTCATGTTGCCTGATCACCAATAGGATTGATGGGGTAAATCTAAAATGAACTAGACATTGGGATTTTAGGTTTCAGCCTTAGACTTAATAGCCCACGATCTTCCTTGAGGATAGATAACCCTTTAATAGATTTCCTTACAGGATATGAATATACCTGTCGGGCGGGGGTAGCCATAATTGGAACTTAGTCTTAATGAATCCAGGTAATTTGGTTGACATAGGAATATGGTTCAATTAGGTTATACTGGGTATTTGCGTCTGACCATCGACAGAGGCTTTTGCATATTTCATGTTCCAGGTTAACAAATTAATTTATTACACATAAATAAGAGAATCAATTCATCTTTATAATAATATTGTGTGGAGTCACGACCCTAGATCCTTGAGTCCTTTATTTTATTTTCCTTAGTATTTTCTTTTGAGTCTGTTTTATTTTATTTTGCAAAACTACAATCAACCAAATCAATCAAGCAATCAATTCCATTCTCCCTTTAATTAGATATTTGTAAATAAATAGATTCAACAATTAATAACAATAGTAGGAATTAAGTCTTCGTGGGATCGATATTTTTATACTACTTGAACGATACGTGCGCTTGCGTTATACGTGTGTGTTTACGCCGGTCAACAACCAGAAGGGTTTAATGTTACTGGATAAGAACAGAAGGTGTGCAAACTTGTGAAATCATTGTACGGATTAAAACAAACATCTAAACAATGACATGAGAAATTTGACAAATAGATGTTTTCAAGTGGGTTTAAAACCAATGAGTGTGATAAATGTATGTACACCAAATCAACTCAAAACTGATATGTCATTGTATGTCTCTACGTAGACGATATGCTGATAATTGGTAGTAATCATGAAATGATTCAGTCTACCAAGAAGTGTTATCCAGTAAATTTGATATGAAAGATTTTGGTATAGCTGATGTATCATGGGAATTAAGATTTCTAGAAAATCAGAATGATATATATTATCTCAGACTCATTATGTTGAGAATATACTTGAGATATATAATAAAGGAGATCTAAATGTGGCTAGAACTCATGTGGACCTAACTTTTCATATATTAAAAAATACTGGCTCAAGCGTATCGCAATTAGAGTATTCGAGAATCATCGGAAGTCTGATGTATCTCACGAATTACACACGACCTGATATCGCTCAAGCTGTGAATATGCTTAGCAGATATACGAGCAATCCAGGACATAACCACTGGAAAGCCATAGTAAGATTTTTGTGGTATCTGAGAGAAATTTCAAAATATGGGCTACACTATGAGAGATATCCTGTTGTTCTAGAGGGATACATCGATGCTAACTGGATATCTGATACAGTGGATTCCAAATCTACAAGTGGATTTGTTTTCACTCTTAGTAGTGCAGACGTGTTATGGAAATCCTCGAGACAAACATGTATTGCCCGGTCTACTATGGAATCAGAGTTCATAGCATTAGATAAAACAACGGAAGAAGCATAATAACTTAGAAACTTCCTGGAGGATATTCCTAGTTGGCCCAAACTGGTGCCGGCGATAAGCATACATTGTGATAGCCAATCGGCTATTGGGAGAGCCCAAAATACAATGTATAATGGTAAGTCTCGATACATACGTCGAAGACATAATACCATATGTCAACTGCTCTCAAGTGGCATAATATCGATCGATTATGTCAAGTCGAAGGAAGACCTAGCGGATCCACTTACTAAAGGTTTACATAGAGAGCAAGTTGAGAAGTCATAAATGGGAATGGGCTTGAAGCCTATAAATTAAGAATTGTCACTGTGGAAACCCAACTTAGCTGACTGGAGATCTTAAGATCTAGGTTCGAAAGGGACAATATAAACATTGTGCAATTCAAAACAATCACTGAAAAGTTTTGTACTCTTTCCTATTCTGATAATGACGCATAGTGCTGTCTGTTAAGGTTAAGATAAGCTGAGGTTTTTAATGATCACTATATTAGGAGATGAGTCATAATGAGGGTAAAGACATATTACTTCTTCATAGTAGATCACCTATTTCAAGTAAGAAGTGAGGCCGCTTCCATGGGATTTTACAGACTGATTTCCCTAAAGTGCTTGATGAATCCATGATCGCTGTTCAGGGCCAAAATGAACACAACCGTAGAACAGAAACTGGTCGAAGAAAAGCTGTGTGTTGGCAATTGTCTTGGTTTACACCAAGGACGGAACAGTTCAAGACTAAGGGTCACTGGTTTGCCAAGTAAATTCGATTGTCGTTCACTATGAAAGGTTCAAGGCGAAAGCTACTTATTTCGATGTATCTTTAGTTCACGGAAACTCTCTCGAGTGTCTGCACGAATATTTGAAGAATTGTGGGGGATTGTAGAAAATTCTTCAAATATTGTTATATGGATGGAGGGGTATAACCCTTTGGAGGTGTCCCATAGGGACATGTCCTCCAATTGAAAATAACATGCCCATAAGCCCCAAGGGATGCATGGGAGGGGTATAACCTTTTGGAGGGTTGCACCCCAACCCAAATGGTGCCCTTAAGGCACCCTTTCATGTCTTTATAATGTGGGCTGCATGTTCATTTTAAGGATCTGAAACAAATCCGAATTCATCCTAAATCAAAGAGTCTCATTTATAATTTGAGTCTGAGAGAGTTCCATCATTTTCAAGTTCATACACTTGTTAAGGAAGTGCTAATTGAACAAGAAGTATCCAAGGAATCCTGAGAGAACATTGGCCACTTCGAATCCGTAGAGCACTAGAGACGGAGACTAATAAGTTCTTAAGGACATAGAGATCTCGATTTGGATTTGTTATCATATTTTCCATGTTTTTCTTATATCTTACGTTTTAGGGTTTTGCATAGATTGATTGGATATTCTGGATTGGATCTGTTTGTTTACATGTTAAATTTACTGTTTAATGACACTATACCACCAACAGCTTCTTCTCACCACGGAACTCCTTCATGTTGAAGCCTAGCCAAGAACTTTTCTACTACCAATCGAGATTCTTGAACAACACTCAAGAGTAGAAATTTCAGACCCATCTAGGGTTTCAGGAGCAGCAAAAGCCTTAGTACTTGTCGGCAAAGAAGCAGAGTTTTAGCGTATTACCAAGCGTAAAGGCGCCAGGTTTTGAGTGTAAAGAAACAGAAAAGGCAGATCAATTTGAATTTGAAGAAATGGGTATTGGAAAGGAAGGTGAAATTATTGCAGAAATTGAAAAAGTTGTCATCTTTAATTGAATTCTTCAAGAAACTGCCCACTCTCTTTGCTCTCTGCTAGTAGGTACAATGACTGAGGGTTTTGGCTATTATAATTATTTGTGTTGTTTCTAAGATATTTTTATCCTTCCTCAAAATTCCATCCCTTACTGTGTGTGTCCATTTAAATTATTCAGTTTCAAGCCTAAACAACAACACCAACACCAACAGAGTCGAATAAAAAGGAAGAAATATGATAAGAAGATAGGAAACTCCTTACAAAAGAAATCATCATCACGAGAATGACCCAAGGATAGGATGAAATAATCACATTAAGGATAAGAAACATCACCCTAATGATAAGATACTCGGAACAAGGATATGATTGGATTTTCACATTAAGGATAAAAAAACACCACTCTAATGATAAGATGTCTTCATCATTCAAAGGAATCCACCCAAAAGATAAGAACTTAAGAACAAAACCATAAAGGTATAGAATTCAATTCTAAATTAATAATAAAGTTTTTTCTTCTCATTATAAATTTTCAGGTAAAATAATCTTGAAACATTCTTCCAAGCATAGGAAAAACACATTAATGATAAAATATCTTTCAAAAACTGATAAAAGAAAATACAACTTTCAAAGTAGAGATAATTAATAACTTCAAAAATTCAAAACTTGTCCAAGCTTCAACACGAATGTATATATTTATGAAAATAAGTGGTTTGGGGAATAATTAAAGCATGTGAAAGACAATAAGCAACTCTAGCCATCATTCTTGTCTCCAACTATCTCCTGCCACGTGTTATTGAGGGTATGATCCACTCCCTCCCTCTAGCCTTCTTGACACCCATATCAATAAATTTGGATCTAATTGCTTAGCTAAACTATATTAAGTTTTTCATAATTTTTTGGCATGTGTGTTTTAATAATAATATACAATTAAAATTTAATTACATTTAAATCATTATCTAACAACTACCCATCATGTTTTTTTTTTTAAAAAAAATCAATTCATCTTTCAAAAACTGATAAAAGAAAATACAACTTTCAAAGTAGAGACAATTAATAACTTCAAAAATCTAAAACGTGTCCAAATTTTAACACGACTATATATATGAAAGTAGTCATCATTCTTAGCTCCAACCGTCTCCTGCCATATGTTATTGAGGGTATGATCCACTCACTCTCTCTAGCCTTCTTGACACCCGTATCAATAAATTTATCTATTTTTACATTTAAGTTATAATTTTTTTTTATTATTAAGTCCTATAAGTGAGTGAATAAGTTTTTTCTTTTAAGTCATAATCTATTAACTCAAACGAATCTGTTGACGTGACATGACAGAACGACACTTCAACACAAGTATTAAATCAGTCAGTTGCCACATTGGTTTGGGATAGCAACTTTTAAAGTCTTAAAAATTATATTATTTTTACACTTAAGTCCTAAAAGAAAATTTTATTTATAATTTAGTCTTACAAGTGAATAGATTTTTTCTTTTAAATCCTAATCTATTAATTATAACGGACTTGCTGACGTGGCATAATGAAACAATATTTCAGCACAAATATTAAATCAATCAGCACATATTTTGGCATATTTGTATGCTTACGAACAAAATGGCTCCTCTATATCAACTGAAGAAAGATCCATGTTCATTTTTTTCATAAAACTTTTTTCAATATTACCTCAATGTTTATATTATCTGTCCCGATATCACTTTTTTCATCCACTATGCTCCCAAACCGTGACTTAACAAATGACGATCTTTGAGTTTGCCATGATGTAAATTTTATTGTTCCAGGGGAAGTCGCCTCAAAACTTCTCATAGTCAAACTATGTAGTTTAATGTTTGTGCTGAAATATCGTTTCGTTATGCCATGTCAGCAGGTCCGTTATAGTTAACGAATTATGAGTAAAAAAAAAACTGATTCACTTATAGGACTTAAATATAAATAAAATTTTCTTTTATGACTTAAGTGTAAACACGATACAATTTTTAGGATTTCAGAAGTTGTTACCCAAACCAGCATGGTAGCTAACTGATTTAATGCTTGTGCTGAAGTGTCATTCTGTCATGCCATGTCAACAGGTCCATTAGAGTTGATGAATTAGGACTAGAAAAAAACTTATTCACGACTTAATAATAATAAAAAAAATTTAGGACTTAAGTGTAAAAACAACACAACTTTTAGGACTTAAAATATTGCTATCCCTTTTAATAATAATATACAATTAAAATTTAATTACATTTAAATTATTATCTAACAACTACTCATCGTTTTTTTCCAAAAAAAAAAAAAAATCAATTCATCACTAAATCCGGTGCACTTTATGCATTTTGAGTTTTTCTTCGATGTCTTTACAATAAATAAAAAAATAACAAATAGGTACAATAAATATTGAAATTTAACAGTTTACTATTGTATTTTTACAAAAAAAAATTATTGGGTTATTTTCATCTTACTATCAAATTTATAACAAAATAATAATTGGGTACTATAATTTTTGAAAAATTATATTTTACTACTAAACGTATGACAAAATATATTTTACTATTAAAATTATATAAAATCTAACATTTTGCTACTTTTACTTTAGTTGACCATTAGTTGACGTAGTTGACCTTAGTGTTAAAATGTAACGATCAATTAGGATTTTAATGGAAAAGTAGTAAAATATTATTTTTACTATGAATTTAATAGTAAAATATAATATTTCAAAATTCACAGTATCTGAGTGTTATTTTGTCATATATTTTTGTAGTAAAATATAAATAACCCATTTTTATTTTACAACAAAATATTACATTTTAGTACAATAAGTATTGGGAAGTAACAAATGGGTAAAAGAGACATTGATGTGTAACATTTTAGTATTATAGTAAAATGTAACTTTTTATAAGAGATAATAGTAAAATATTATTATTATTATTATTATTTTTATAAAGATATAGTAAAATGTAATGTTTTGTGGTAAATGAGTGATATAGAGACTAAATGAGGATTAAAATCACTCACAAAATACGGGTACTACTTTATAGAATGAGTTTAGTCATCATTTTGTCCTCTTTCAGTCTCCCTATCATTTTTATTTGTAGTAAAACGTTACTACGAACTACCAAGTACCAAAATCTCTCTCCTTTTTTATTTATTATTTTTTTTTTTACCAAAAAAAATTTTAAAAATTTTGACGATTCAAAAACATTATTCGACTTTTCTTACAACTATTGCATTGCCAAGCATCGCCATATAAAGTTTAGCCCTCTACAACATACACTGCAACAGGACTGGTTTGATCATTTATTCAATTCCCCTAACAATTGCTTGAGTTGTTTGATTGTTTCAGAAACTAACACATCTGGAGTCTCAAATCTAATAGATGATTTTCAAAATGATACAAGGAGTATTGATACCTACAGCTAATAATCAAAATTAGACGAAGTTACCTCTACGAAAGAAAATCTTACTTTGAACTTCACTCTCGCATCCAATCTTGTGAACAAATGAGAGCTTGCACAAGAGGTGGACGAAGCGAACTGCGATCTTGGTCCAGCACTCTCCCTCCTGTGTTGAATGCCGACGCAGATGTAACTTTCGACATGGGAATTCCCAGAATATTGCGAGCCATCATAGATAAGATAGGATACCTTGGAGTATGAACTTTCCACCAATTCAATACATTGAAATCAGCTATACGTGGAAACAGAGGTTCTTCCAAGTACTTGTCCAAATCCGACTTAGACCCTTGATTCTGAGTAGTTTCATTGAGGAATTTATCAAACCCCATCAGTCTATCCCTCGACTCCCTTACAGAACTTGACAACTGCTAGAACTACCACTTACTTGCCAAGCAAGACCTTGGTCAAGAGAAGAAGCTAATGGAGAGCCAATAGAATGTTCGTTATATAGTTTCTTAATACATTCGAAAACATCATCAATGAGCTCTGAAGAACTACCACCATACAATAGTGGATAGTAATATTCCATCAACTTCATCTTGAATCGAGGATCAAACATTGCTGCCACTGCTAAACCCAAGTTGCTTTTATCCCAATATTCATCGAATTTGCTTCTCATTTTGACAGCCAAACAACTAATGTACTCATCTGGGTTTTTGCACCATTCGATCAACTGCAGATGTATATCACAGATCTCAGGAAAATATATGTTTGCAGTCAGATACTTGCTCTTTGTGAAAACATTAGTAACTTCAAAAAAGAGCTTCAAGCAGACAATAGTGGCACTCACTCTCTCCCAATCCACATCAGAGGGGCAAATTCTTTGGTCTGGCTCATATTCTAGCAAACGAGAAAATACCTCCCTGTACTCAAACGCATCTTTAAGCATGGAATACGTAGTGTCCCACCGTGAAGGATTATCAGTACATAAACTCCTTTGACTCTCAATTCCAACTTGTAGAGCCAGTTCATTAAATTTCGCTTGTGTTGATTGTGAACTTTTAACATATCGAATGCATTCCCTGATCTTAATTGTAACATCACAGAGTGCTTCCAGAGCATCTTGAACCATCAAATTGACAACACTTGCAGCACAACGTACATCAAATAATTGACCATTTACATAGAGGAATCGGTTCTGAGAAAGCCTGTCTTTAATTCTACAGACAATGTTGTTACTGCCAGCCCCACTATCAAAAGTAACAGAAATCAACTTCCGGTCTATATCCCAATCCATTAGGCATGTCATGATAACTTCTGCAAGCATATCTTCTGTTTGAGAAGGATCGATGGCAATGAAACTCAGAGTCTTCTTCTTCAATTGCCATTCGTCATCAATAAAGTGTGCTGTCAAACATAAGTACCCAGAATTACCCGCAGCCATCCACACATCTACACTGATGCTGATTTTGCCAGGTAATTTATCCAAAACTTCAAAAACTTTTTGTTTCTCTTTTTCATATATTTCCATACAATCAGCCTCAACTGTGTTAGATGTTACAAGTTCAAAAAGAGGCTGCAGATTCTTAACAAATACTCTGAATCCAAAATCGTCAACCATAGTCAATGGATAGCCATGTAAAATGATCATGCGAGCAAGATCATATCTACTCCGCCTTTGATCCAAGTTATTGTTCCCAAGGCTAACATTGTCGTCTTTCATCTGCTCTTGCTTATATTTCACAAGGTTAAGCACTTCATCCTTTTTCTGCTCCTGATCAATATTCGCAAGGGCAACGGTTCCTTCCTTTTGCTTTCCCCTTGGTGAAAAATACTGAGGCATGCTTTGATTTGATACACCATGATTAGGAATCCCAAGACTAGATCTTCTCTGACACCTAACTAAATGGTTCCTCAAGTGTGATGTTCCACTAGTACTAGATCCGCTGAGTTTCTTTTTACAATGCCTACAAACAGCCACACAGATGTCACCCTTTTTTACCCGATCAAAGTCATTCCACACAACAGATTTCAATCTGCTCGAATTGACTATGACAGCATCAGACATATCCATTGCATGAACCTGGTATTTTTAACAGGAGGTGCACATCAAAAACAAAGGAAATGCATAATTTAGCAAAAAAGAACCTGCTAGCCATGTAACTAATACAATTCTGGTATAGAATCACAGAAGCAGCAAGACATACAATTAAAAACCATTAATGATGAGTGATGCTTCAAAAAGGAAAAAAACGATACATGGGCACAAGTCATGTTTCATGGATTTTTTTTAAATACATTCATTAGCTTCAAGGAATTTTGCAAGCATTTCTAGACAGTTTTTCAAGAAGAGTTGAATCCATACAGATTTCCACAACTATCAACAAGGATAAGTCAGAGAAAGCGTCAAACAGAAGAATCTACCATTTTTATGCTTTATATGTAAATCTTTACATACGGCCATTCAATAACATTATGTGTCTACACTATTATTAAATATTAATAGAAACTTCCATTCCATGTACTTCTAAGTTTACGTCCTAAAATTTCCTATGCACTCAATGTGTTTCCCTAACATCTTTGGGTATAAATAAGCATATTGAATTTGTTGTCATCTATATTTCTTTAATAGCATAAAGTAGTACCACTGGGAATATTCTCGCAACAAGTTTCCCAAAACAATAGCAAAAACCAAATTATTTGTGGGGAAAAGATGAACATCAGTATCATTAAGCTTCAACAGCTTAGCGCTTGATTCAGTAAATTCGCTAAAAACTACAATCCCAATATGTAAGACTAAAGTGTTTACGTATATCAAGGAGTTGGGGATACCAAAAGCTGTCTTGGAAAATAAAAACCAGTTAAGACTTCATTGATCAAAATATAACACGATTAAAGATATTTCCAGAGGCCACATTAAGATTTAAGCCACCAGATTAAAGATGTTCATCACTCAACAGGTAGCTTATCTAAACCATAATTCTAAATATAACACCTTCATAGCTAGGCCTAAAATCAATTCTCATAGAAACATCTAAAATGAAACCACAACAATTACACAAATTGCTTCAATATCACATGGCCATATAAGCAATAATGGACAAATCAAATTGAAAAGCATTATCCCATATTGTTAATGTGAGCAAACAACAATTCAGTTCCTTGCAAATTAACCAAATGAGACCAACAATACACTAAACAGAGACATGAGTAAAACTAACAAGAGTCGAGCGCATATATGAAGCGAGCATAACGGGTACGGGTCGAACCGTAAAATAAGAACAGCCGGAGTACAATAACATACACGAAACCAAGCGTCTCCGCTACACAACCTAATAGGGCCGGACACGACCCGAGACCCAACCGACACGAAACGGGTTAAAACCGATCGGGTCAAATGACCGATTCAGGACCCGATAGGTCGTGGATCGGGATTTTTACTAGGAGTTAGGAGACCAGAAAATATCAGGAATTTTAAAATCAGACCCGGAAAATGAAAGTTACGAGTTTAAGTGTAAATGAAATAGTAAAGTGAACAAGATAATTAGGGTTTTCGAGCTTACGGTGACGATCCAATGCTGAATTTGCAGAGATCCGATTTGGATTCGGTTAGGGTTTTGTTGTGGATTTTGACACAAACGAGGAGAGCCACACTTATATCTAAGGGTAAATATGGAAATGAGGATCAATGCGGAGGCAGAGGTCGTACATAATCCGGGCAAATGGAGATCCGAAAGTCGTATGATTACTAATATACCCTTAATGGTCTACTAGTGTTTTTCAAAAGAGATTTATTTTTTATTTGAGAAATTATCATTTTCCACCTAATACATGGAGTCAGTATCGTTTTTCACGAAAATTTTGAAATTATTTCATTTTTGAAGTTTCAGATGTGTTCACTTTTTCACTTTTATGAGGTGGAAAACAGATAATTTTCTCGGAACTAATAGATATATTTTACATATTTTCATTTTATCAGGTGAAAAAGTGAACAATTTTCAATTCAAAGTTTTCGTGGTAAGTAGTATTAAAGCTATTTATCAGGTGGAAAAATGATAATTTCCTTTTCAAGAAAAAATAAATATTTTGTTAACAAATAATTTAAATTAATCCCATTATTATTATATGGTAAAATGATTATTTAAATATGAAAAGTATTTTTTAATGGTATAATGAATATTTAAATTTGAAAGTAAAATTCAGTTTTAAATAATTTTATTTCGTTTGTTTATTCAGTATAAAAGGATTAAATAAGAATTAAATAAAAAATAATAATTCATGGAGGTTAATGGGATAATTTGAGGTGGTAAGTAAAGTATTTGGGAAAACATTTATGTAAAAGCCATTATCAAATTTATTTTTATATGTATTGTATAATAGTAGTGTGGGTTAACTGAGAGAGATTCTAATAACTATTCGATGTA
>SKCR01024497.1:0-34739 GCA_019454045.1 Zanthoxylum bungeanum | reverse complement strand
TCAATTGGTATTAGAGACTCACCTAGATCTTTGACCCTTTAACTACGGATAGAAGCCAAACTTGAATTTCCCTATACTCTTTCATGGGATAAATTACCCTTATTGGAAGGTACGCATAAGATCATTCCTCAAATCCATGTATGAGAGGGTATAGATGTTTTTTGAATATGGGTGGAAAGAATCTATGGTCACTCTAAATAGGGTTTTTACTCCCAATAACAAACTTACATAATCCAAAGAGAAGTTTGAAGACAACAATAGGAATAGTAAAGCCATTAATGTTATTGATGTGATCGAGAATGAGCTCTTTTTGTTGGGCCAAGTTAACTTGAAGTTGTGGTTGATTGCATGGCTTGGTCAAATTGGTGTATTTGGGCCATTTTGGTGGATTTGGAAGATTCCTTGGGTTCTGGAGTTTGGTCCATGCATGAGACTTTATGTGAAGTCTTTATTATGTCTAAAGTAATATTGGAATGGGTCTTGGACGTGCATGGGCTGCCTTGATTGATTTTGGGCTTTATTTCTGAATGGTGCATTAGTAGTGGCGGGATTTGCACATTCTTCGTATTTTGGATGTAACGTTCACGTCTGATGTCCGATTTTGGTGATTCAAGTTGCATTGGAAAGAAAACTCGTAGCTCTACAACTTTGTAGCTTATATCAAAGTCCGAGTCGGATTTTTTCTTGGTCAAAATGAGGACGCAATATATCCCTACGGTTTTTATATTTTATATTTTTTAAGGTTATGTGTTGTTTAAGTGTTAGGCTGAACTTTAATTATATTGCAAAGCTCATGCACGAAATTTTAAAGCATTTTATGTGTTATTGGGTTTATTTTACTAGGGTTTTATTATATTTGGGTAGAATTAGGGTTAGCCACATATTTAAAGGGCCATTATTCATCATAAAAAAAAACCTATCTTTTAATAAAAATCACTATTATCTTGAGACTTGTGTAACCCTCAATTTTTCTCATTGATTTTGGCTTATCAAAGGTTTGCTAACCCTTTGTGGCGTCCCCTTAGCACTCTAGGTTTCTTTTGCTTGCTCTTCACAGGTTTAGAGTTTTGATTCCATTCTGCCTTGGCTTTCTTGGGAACGATTTCAATCTTTTGTGGGTTTGTTTGGCTTTGTTTCAGGCAGGTTTTTATCATTTGGTATCAGGAGCTCAGGGTTCCAAGGTCAAGATTTTCTCTATCTTTATCGTTTTATGAAGTCTTCATATTCTTTTTTTTTCTCCTGTTTTTTGGTCTCTTCTCATTTCAATTTTTTTTTTTTTATTTCCTTTGTGTTTTTCATGTTTATGACTTAATCTTGGATGTTATTATAATGTTATTTCATGGTAATAGCATATAGGATTCAATTCTTGGAGTTTTTGAGTCAATTAGGGTTGAATTTATCTGTAATTTTTGAATCAGTTCGGTCAGAATTTTTCAGCCACGCATTGATTTTAAAACGGCTGTAACTTTTGATCTAGAAGGAGTTACGAGACCTATAATATATCGATTTATAAGTACTCGGGGAGAGGAATTCGTTAGTGGTTGTCGACACTCTGTCCGTTTAAGTTTTGAGTCTCAAAATCTCTTTCAAACAATAGTTACGAATTCTGTCCAGTTTCAGTTCAGTTTGTGTTCTTGTTTTACTTTTGGTGTTTTTTTTAGTCATTTTCTTTGTGTTTGTTTTCATATTTTCTTAGTGATTATTTTGAGTCTTTCCTCATTATTGGTTTCTTTTAAGTAAGGGGTTGATTTATATAAATAGTTTGATGGACAAAATAGTATTTATCTTTCGCACGAGATGCTTTATCAATAGTAAAGTGTGTAGTATGATTATTAATAGAGGGAATCACACAAATTTAGCTAGCACTACCCTTGTGGAAAAATTGAGATTACCATTGATACCTCTTAATAGACCTTATAAGTGGATGAGTGATTTTGGAGAGTTCGAGGTTGCTAAGCAGGTTGTGGTAAATTTTGCAATTGGGAAGTATGTTGACCAAGTAGTTTGTGACGTGGTTCCTATGTGTCATACACATATTTTATTAGGTAAGCCTTGGTATAAATTCAATAAAGTAGTTTATGATATGGATGAGAATATGTACAAATTTAGGTATAATGGAAAAATTATCAAGCTTGCTCATTTAACCCTATAAGAGGTCTATAACGAAGAGTTGTACATGCAGAGGAGTGAAGAAGAGTGGGCTAAAAAGAAAAGTGTGATTGCAGAGTTTGGAATGTTACTAGGAGAGCTTCCAGAATTGATAGAGAAAAAGACATTAGCAAAATGTGAGTTAAAGAAGGATATGAGCGTAGCCTTGAGTAATGAAATGAAACATGTTGATGTTTCAATAAATAAGAGTGAGGTGGTTGATGGTGTCGATGATAGTGATGATATTGATGTGCGTGATAACATTAGTGATCATGATTTGGTTGTTCATGATGCCAATGAGCTGCTTGACGTTACTGTTAAGGGTGAATATCATATGGAGCAATCTGATGTTGGTTGTGAGGACATGAGGACAAAAAATCATTCATTGGCTTTATTGACTTTTGCTCACCTTAACCATTTTTTTCCATGTGATTTTATTTTATTCCAGGATTCTCGTCACATTGATCTTGTCATTTTTATCTATGACCCGAGTTCGGATTCGAGGTCGAATCCTTTTCAAGAGAGGGAGAATGATGTGATCCAGAATGAGATCTGTTTGTTGGGCCAAGTTAACTTGAAGTTGTAGCTGATTGCATGGCTTGGCCAAATTGGTGTATTTGGGCCATTTTAGTGGATTTGGAAGATTCCTTGGGTTCTGGAGTTTGGTCCATGCATGAGACTTTATGTGAAGTCTTTATTATGTCTAAAGCAATATTAGAATGGGTTTTGGACGTGCATGGGCTGCCTTGATTGATTTTGGGCTTTATTTGCACAGTCTTCATATTTTGAACGTAACGTTCTCGTCCGATGTTCGATTTTGGTGATTCAAGTTGCATTGAAAAGAGAACTCGTAGATCTACAACTTTGTAGCTTATATCAAAGTCCGTTTCGGATTTTTTCTTGGTCAAAATGAGGACGCAAGATATCCCTACGGTTTTTATATTTTATATTTTTTAAGGTTATGTGTTGTTTAAGTGTTGGGCTGAAATTTAATTATATTACAAAGCCCATGCACGAAATTTTAAAGTATTTTATGTGTTATTGAGTTTATTTTACTAGGGTTTTATTATATTTGGGTAGAATTAGGGTTAGCCACCTATTTAAAGGGGCATTATTCATTGTAATTGGGATTTAACTAATAATATATCTTTTTACAAAACAAAGTGACTTGTGTCCTCTTTAGGGAGTGGATTCTTCCTTGGTTCTATGGAACAAAAGCTTATCAACGTGTGGCAAGCGTTGTGGCGTTTTATCGTTGTTCAGGATTCTCCAAAGAAATAAAGAAAGGTTCTTAAGGGCAAGGTTCCTTAAGGGTTGGACTTGATCTTGGAAGGATTTTATTCTTACAAAATCAAGATTCGCGGTTCTTGGGGCATAGAACACGTGGAGGGGTTTGCTTGGCGTTGTTCCAAGTAGGTTTCTATCAGTTATACACATTATTTTTTGCTCCATAGAATTTAAGAGAGTCTCCATGTGTGAGATTGCCAATGATGCTTGGGATGTTCTCGAGAGTGTCCAAGAGGGCACACTATCTGTCAAGAACTCTAAATCTCAAGATCTTGCTATAAGATTTGAAGTTGCTCGTATGAAAGAGGATGAAACCTTTGATGAGTTCTATAATGAAATTAAGGATATAGTTAATTCCAATTTTAACCTAAGTGAGACCATTCATGTGAATATGATTGTTAGGAAAATCTTGAGGTCCCTACCTGAGAGATTCTTGCCTAAGATCATTGTCATAGAAGAGAGCAATGATTTAGATAACCTGAAATAAGAGGATCTTGTATGTGACCTTCGGGTTTATGAAAGTAAACTTCTTGGGTTTAGAAGATCTAAGAACATTGCCATGAAAAATGAGAAAGTTGAAGCTAAGGATTCTATTGATTATGATATATCCCTATTTGTTAAGAGGTTCAATAAAATTTTCAACTCCAAGAAAAGTGGTAAAGGGATAGATAGGCATAAAATTGAAAAACTTAGAGAAAGGTCTATGAAGCATATGTCCAATAGACATGAGACTAAGAATGACAATGGTGATGATAAGAAGCCTCAATGAGTTAAATGTTATGAGTGTGAGGGCTTTGGATACATAAGATCTAAATGTCCCACTTATATGAAGTCGAGAGGCAAGAAAATCAAGAACATCTCTCATAGTGATGATGAATCAGAAGTTGATTATACTTTTGATAACTATTCTAAGAAGAAATGAAATCACATTGTATTTTCTTCTAGTGTTGTTAATGGGAATGATATGGATGTATGTTCAGAGTTCTTTTATGATGACTTTGAAGGTGATAATGCTCTTTAGGTAGCTTATACTGAGTTGTACAATGAGAACTTAGCTACCAAAAAGACTTGTGTAGAGGTCAATAAAAACTGAAAAAGACTGAACTAGATAGGAATGAAGTTCAAGGCAAGTTAGATAAGAATCTTATTGTTACTGATGACCTGAAGGAGAGAAATATGAAATTAATTGATATAGTCAAATGCTTAGAAAAATAACTTGAAGATGCTAGAACCCAAATATATGCATATTTTAGTGGGACTAAAAAGTTAGATCATATGTTAGGCATTGGTATGCCACTTGTGAAAGGACATGTTTAGGCTCCATTGACTCAGGTTGTGATAAAGATTCTTCCAAAATTATATTTGTCACAGCTCAGTCTCTTTCTGATCAAGTCAAACTAACTCGTAAACGTGACTTAGTAAAGAAACCTGTTGATCAGAGTCGAGTAATCCCTATTGTTTTTCCTCCTCTTGCGAAACAACATCAACGTAAAGCTTATTTTGGTAAACCTCATTCTCATACGAGGTTTGTACCTGTTTGTCACCACTATTGGAAATTATGACTGTTGGGATGTATGCCCTAGAGCTACATGTAATGTAAACGGCTTTATATATTTTGAAATAAAATGATGCATTATTCATTTATCAAAATATTTGTTTAATTTTCACATATTATAAATTATCTTGATTACCTTAGATTACTTATGTGCCTTCAGACTTAGTGTATGAGTGTCATACACAAGAGGATTTAAGTCTGAAGTTAGTAATCTTAAACAGTTCATAGAGAGCAAACAAAGCGAGTATTTTGTTTGTGGTTTATCTATAGCTGCGGTCCATTCTATATTTGTATGGCGACCTTGATCCAGGATCGTCCATGTAGAGACATGAGAATGGAGGCACCTTGTATGATGTGATCATATAGGACTAGACCCAGATGGAAATGACTTTATTATAATATCTGTTAAACAAATAAAATCATTTCGATCTACTAGATGGTCATATATGGATTGATCTTAATCTTGAGTGTACTACGAACTCCCACATGGCAGGCTATGTCATTTGATTTACAAAGGTGGGGTTGGTGTAGCAGTCCCGACCAATCGCTACGTACTTTGGGGACATGGTCAGTTGTGTAGCTGGGAACGTTTTAAATAGATATAGAGTTCATTCCTTCTTGCGAGACGTAGATGAGTATCTTTCTTAAGGGTTGATTCGGTACTTGAACGGTTTGAGCGCTCAAGTTTTTCTATTACGAATAGAAGGATTAAAATTCATAATGGTTATGAATAAATCGTTCATTAGAGAATCAATGGTACTTAAGGTATAAAAAATTAGAGGGGTATAACAGACATTATGACCCGACACTAATTACGAGATACTCGTGAATGGTCAATTCGTATGTAGTGACTATATCGATGGACACCGACTTGGTTCGGCTTAATAAATCATCTACGGCAACGATAGTGCAACTTCAAGTTTTTAGTGGAATAACCCGGAGTTAATAATTCGGAATATGTAATTAAGAGCTTAATTAATATTTCGAAATTATTGGAGCTCGGAACCGTAGGTCCATTTGATCCCCGTGCCAGCTCAATATACTATAGCGGATTTAATATAATTGGATAGTCCAATTATATACTCACATATATATAAATATTATTGATATGATTAATAATATTATTTGTCACACTTGGAACTATATATTAAAAGTTAATTTATGGATTTAATAATTACATGATAATTATTAAATGAATAATATTAAATTATATATGATATAATTTAATAAGGCTATATTAGTAATCTCCAAATTTTGGGTTTTGGAAACCCTTGGATTGTTTTGGAAATTAAATCTTTTAAATTGGTGGTTACACTTTATGAAAGGTAGTTACACCTTTTATTTTTGTAACATGTCTTTTATTATAGTAATAAAAATAGAAGTTACAAAATTAAATAAAATATTTCCTTCTTGGCCGAAAATCATAGGTGTAGAAGTGGAAAGGATTTGTTTATTTCTGGAAACAAATAAAGCAAAGTATAAAAAGAAAATTGTCTTTTCTTTTTTTTATAATTCTCCCTTTTGCAACCCTAGCCACCTTTCTTCTTTATCATCATTTTCTCAAAATTTGAGAAACACAATGGAAGAAAAAAAGAAGAAAAAGATAAAGAAAAATAATTGTGACAAAAATCTCTAAAGAGTTTAGGGATTTAATTTGTGTGAGTCAAGCCCACACTTATTTTCCATTGGTTGTGAGAAATAGCACGAAAGACTCTTTCGGTGTCGAACAAAATCAAAATCAAAATCAAAATCATCATCTTCATCTCTTTCTTATTGCTCACGGCAGTGAGGGCTTGTTTTACTCATTGCCGCCCCTTTACTTGGTGAAACAGAACTCGGTTTGATTTCATTTTAATCCAGTCTTTTGGGGAACATTTTGTGATATTTTGGGGCTGTATTGGGGCTATTTTCAAGTGAAAAATCAGAACCAAAACACAGCCACTGTCCGCGCATTTCAGGGGCTGTTTCGGTAGTGCACTGTGTGCGTATCGGGTCCAAAACAGTCAAGTTTTTATCCGGCTGTTCGGGGAATTTTCTGGAGCTATTTCGGGATCGAAATTTTATCTAAAACTGAAGCAAAATTTCAGTGGGTGTGGGAGTAGCATTTGACAATTAAATGAGAAGGGCGGAAAAAATTTTCAAGTCCGATCTGTGTGCCTAAGACGTTTCCGCCGTGCGAGGAAAGTGTTTCCTACAATTGGCATCGAGAGCAAGGTTGAAAAGTGTTCTTAACCCTTCTCTTTTTCATTTAAATTTACTATTTGTAATATGTTTGTTGATGGTGTTTTCAGGACCTGTGTTATTTAAGGAGTACGGCATGAGTAAAAAGGGTAATTCCTTCCTCGGTCGAAATCATTAAAGCCGACCCGACCACATGAGTGAGGGGTCGAGCACTTGATGGTAGGTGGCCGACCACTTGAGATCGGATGGCCGAGCATTATCAGATCGACAGCAGCATTTTCAATTCAAAGGACTATCACGACTGACCTCATGAAGACCGACCAGATAGCGCGATATGCTCCAGAAGATGACACTCTATTCTTGCGGATAAGATGACAAGTTATCCTATTTTCATGGGGAAAACTGGTGAGTCAGAGTCCTAATAGGATAAAGAAAGTAAATGTAGTTTTTGACTAAGAATCCTTATGGGAAAGGGAAATTGTTTCAACTAGGAAATTCTTGTAGGAGAAGGAATATGATTTCTACACTATTATAAATAAGGGGGGAAAGCATAGGTAAAAGGGGGAACAAGTTGAAAGTTGAGATCAAGATCATTAAGATCAGACTTGTAAAAATAAGAGGCAGAGCTGAGAAGCGTGTTTGAGTAATAAAAGTATCATCCTTTTTTCGCCCGTGGACGTAGGTCGGACTAAGATCCGCCGAACCACGTTAAATCTCCTTGTTGATTGGTGCATTTATCTGTCTTTTGCTAAATTTGATTTTGGTCCCCCATAACCAAACAAATTCACTATTGAGGGAGGATTGTCTCGGGAGTAATATTCCCATATTGTCCTGAGACCAAAATCAGCTGACAGCAGTTGGCGCCGTCTGTGGGGACTCAACAAAAAGTGGCTCGCGTAGTAAGATGATGGTAGAAGGTGGAAATCACCGGTCGACAGGGACGCCTTTTACAGAATGATTTAAATGAACTCTGGTCGCTCTTAAATCTACTTCCTCCTGAAGTATTTGATAATCGGAAAGCATTCCATGATTGGTCCCACAACCATCTCAAAAGGGAAGATTGGAATTGCTTCTTTATACATTTCAGCTGTCGAGATTGCTGCGAAGCTCTGATACCTCTGCTTCTTCATTGACTCATGACATAAGCCTGTTGTCACTGATAGTGACAATGTAATATTCGGCACTGAAAGATGAAGGCAGCTGGAATTCGACCATAGCTGGATTTGGACTCAGCAGGGTCAACCCAGGTTAGGGGTGTTCATAGGGTCGGGTCGACCCGCGACCCGACCCGACCCACAATGACCCGACCCGACCCGGTCGGGTTTAGTAATTTTAAAATTCATTTTCGGGTCAATCTGGACCCGACCCGAAATGTCGGGTCGGGTCACGGGTTTAGTTCAGAAAAATCGGGTTGGACCCGACCCGACCCCAAGTAAATGATAATTATAATATATATATATATATATATATATTTTTAATGATACATTTGTAACAAGTAATTAGTTTAGCTGAAATGGTAGGGGCTTCATTAAAGTCTGCAATAGGTCCAGGTTCGAATCCCTACTGCAACCACTTTCGAATTTTATTTTTTATATAAAATATTTAAATTATAATAAATATATTTATGATACAATTTTACCAAGAAGTTATTTTTGCTTGAGTGGCAAAATGTGTACTTGGTTTTCGAGAGGTCCTCAGTTCGAATCTGGTCTTCTACAATTTCGAATTTTTATTTCTAATTAAAAAATGAAATAGCTGCAGTCGCTGGGAATCGAACCTAAGATTTCCAGCAATTTATTCAAAGCTTCTGCCATTTCAGCTACAGACTGATCTTGTAAAATTTGGATCAAAAATATATATATTATGTTGACTACATATTAGAATGACCCGACCTGACCCGCAGTTTTTTGACATGACCCGTTCTGACCCAACCCGCGCGGGTCATGCACCTTATTTTCGGGTTTCGGGTCAACTGACCCGATTGACCTGACCCGATCGGGTCATCAAAAAATCAAAAAACCCGACCCGTGAACACCCCTAACCCAGGTGCTAGGGGCTAGAAAACACGTCATCTTGTGGAAGACGGGACTTTCGGCTCGAGACCTCCGGATCCTGGATCTGATGCTTACATCAACAGTACTAGGTTGAGAACAGGCGACAGTGATCGATTTGGAGCACATCGAAGCCATCAAAAGAAAGTTGAAACAGAAGGATCTTTATTTCACCACCAGGCCACCAAAGCTCATGAGGGCAATAGTGGTGATTCAAACGGAAAAAATTTGTATGATTTGGAAACACCGGAATCAAAAGCTTCAGGTCCACCAGATTTTGGCAGGGCTGACATTTCACAGGCCGAGGTTTCGTAGTGTAGGCTCGGGGTTGGATTTCATTCCGCCGAGGCCACTTGATTATTCGGCTCGGGGTCGGGTTACGTCCCACCGAGTCATACACATTGGTCTGAGGACGGGACATTCCCCCAGAGCCAAGTACCTCTTTCAGCTCGGGGTCGGGTTACGTCCCACCGAGTCCTACACATGTGTCTGGGGATGAGACATTCCCCCAGAGCCAAGTACCTCTTTCAGCTCGGGGTCCTCGGAGTATTCGGGGACATACTCGATGCATAGGATCCGTGAGAAGCATAGCACGGGGATGGATGATACCCCCGTGGCGATTGCTTGCTCCAGTGTTATCGAACATAAGAAGGAATATGCCCTTAATGTGTCAAACAATCTCTGATCCTCACTTACCCGATGTAATGGATCCGTGAGAAAGCATAGCACGGGGAGTGATGATACCCCCGTGATGATTGCTAGCTCCAGTGATATCGGACCTAAGGAGGAATATGCCCTTAGTATCCCGGACACTCTTTGATCCATTCATTATTTGGATCCAAGAGAGGCGCAACACGGGGAGGCGTTGTGCCCCTGTGGCGTGTGCCTGCTCCAGCGCGGTAAGGAGGAGCCCTCGCACAAATACACAGGCTCCACAATGACCCGACGTATAGAGGATGTGCCCTTACCATTTTAAACGCTCTCTGATCCAAATCCTGGTTCGCCGGGACACTGAATTGAAAGATTCAGAATTGTGTTTTGGAGGCCTCGGACAGGACGCTATTTTGAGGCATCCGTGCTGTTGTTTACATTTGTAAAAAGTTTTTTTTGGGACAAGTGCTGAGTCACCCCCACCTTTTTGATCTTATTTTCCAAAGTTTTGTTTTTGTTGTTTCGCCGGTCTGGCAAAGGGGACGCCCGTGCCAGATTGGGTAGGGCTTCAAAAGGTTAATTCACCTCCCTTCTGAATAAGTCCCAAAGATTAATCGACTCAGGGCTGGATTCGTTCCGCCAAGGTTTCGTGGTGTAGGCTCGGGGCTGGATTTATTCCGCCGAGGCCTATGTGTGCCACTTGGTTATTCGGGTCGGGGCTGGATTTCGTTCCGCCGAGGCCACTTGGTTATTCGGGTCGGGGCTGGATTTCGTTCCGCCGAGGCCACTTGATTATTCGGCTCGGGGCTGAATTTCGTTCCGCCGAGGCCACTTAGTTATTCGACTCGGGGTCGAGGTACGTCCCACCGAGTCAGCCCTTCGGACTGGGGACGTAACATTCCCCTAGGTCCAAGTGCCTTTCTCAGCTCGGGGTCGGGGTACGTCCCACCGAGTCAGCCCTTCGGACTAGAGACGTAACATTCCCCTAGGTCCAAGTGCCTTTCTCAGCTCGGGGTCGGGGTACGTCCCATCGAATCAGCCCTTCGGACTGGGGACGTAACATTCCCCCAAGTCCAAGTGCCTCTCTTCATTCGGGGTCGGGTTACGTCCCACCGAGTCAGTCCTTCGGACTGGGGACGAAACATTCCCCCAGGTCCGAGCATCTCTCGCAGCTCGAGACAGGACCAGCAAGACGATCAGCACACCATCTTTTTTTTTAGTTCCTGGCATCAACTCGCAAACTCGTTGTTACCGAAAACTAGGGGACAAATGTTGATGGTGTTTTCAGGACCTGTGTTATTTAAGGAGTACGGCAGGGGTAAAAAGGGTAATTTCTTTCTCGGTCGAAATCATTAAAGCCGACCCGACCACATGAGTGAGGGGCCGAGCACTTGATGGTAGGTGACCGACCACTTGAGATCGGATGGCCGAGCATTATCAGATCGACAGCAGCATTCTCAGTTCAAATGACTATCACGACCGACCTCATGAAGACCGACCAGATAGCGCGATATGCTCCAGAAGATGACACCCTATTCTTGCGGATAAGATGACAAGTTATCATATTTTCATGGGGAAAACTGGTGAGTCAGAGTCCTAATAAGATAAAGAAAGTAAAGATAGTTTTTGACTAGGAATCCTTATGGGAAAGAGAAATTCTTTCAACTATGAAATTCTTGTAGGAGAAGGAATATGATTTCTACACTATTATAAATAAGGGGGGAAAGCATAGGTAAAAGGGGGAACAAGTTGAAAGTTGAGATCAAGATCATTAAGATCAGACTTGTAAAAACAAGAGGCAGAGCTGAGAAGCGTGTTTGAGTAATAAAAGTATCATCATTTTTGCGCCCGTGGACGTAGGTCGGACCAAGATCCGCCGAACCACGTTAAATCTCCTTGTTGATTGGTGCATTTATCTGTCTTTTGCTAAATTTGCTTTTGGTCCCCCATAACCAAACAAATTCACTATTGAGGGAGGATTGTCTCGGGAGTAATATTTTCATATTGCCCTGAGACCAAAATCAGCTGTCAACAATGTTTATATGAGTTATAAATATTTATTTGCATGTTTAGAGGAGTAGGTACAAAATAATATTCATATGGTGAATGGTTATTGTTTTTCATGTGATGAATGGACTTTGCATTGGTCGTAAATTTTTTCGACACTTATTTTAATTTTGGTTTTGTTTTTGGGATGTAAAGCCATAAGGCCATTGTTTACAATTGTTGTAATTTTATTTTCCAATGTAAAATTTTCAATTGTTGTAATTTTGGAGCACTGAAGTCGTAAAAGGAGCCAACACCACCTTGGAGCACTGAAGTCGTAAAAGGAGCCAACACCACCTTGGAGCGTGATTCGAAGACCAAGGGATGTCTTGGGTATTTTTGTACTAATTAGATTAGTATAGGAAAAAATAAGAGTCGAGTCAATGGAAAATATTTTTTATGTTATATGTATGTTTAATTCGAATTGTTTGAATAACATGTCATATAGCTTATGGTGCCTACTATTGCATTTCAAATGCCATAAAATGCTTTAGATGCATTATCATTATAGACATGAAATATGATTTTATGTGATTTAAAATGTTTAAATTAGAATATGATATGCAAGGAAAAACAATTGATTGGATTAATTTATTTTAAGGTTTAAAATTTGAATTCTAATATATTGGGCTTAATTAGTGTATAATAAATTCCATTGGTATATAGGATGGAAACTCGGACATAAATTCCATAGCCGAATCTGAATGGACGGTAATATGATCTGCACTTGTGATACAATTCCACATACCATTGGATTTTATGACGCACTAAGATTAATTAAATAGTTTAATATAAATATTGACCATTTTAGGATTCTAAAATTTTAAACCTATTAGTGTTCTAATATTTTAAAAGGTTAAAATATAATAGGTCACTTATACCACTCTAATTAAATTAATTTAATTGAGTAATTCAATTAGTAGAGACTAATGGAAATTAGTGATACAATTTTTAAGAGTTAAAATTGGTAAGGTCACTAATAGTATACTAGTGTAAATAAAAGTTATGATTTAGCCGTCGTAAATTTATTCACACTAGTTAAATTAAAATATTAGATATTTTATAATTAAACTTAAAATAGTGAGTGGGAGAGGGATATGCGACAATATATCCCACGATCTCCGTTGTTAGTCCGAAAATGTGAGATTCAAAAGGTGCCTCGAGACGGATTTGTTTTCGTCCCTCTATGGATGGTGTCCATTTTGGGTCAATATCAGGTTTGGATTCCGAGAGGATAGGGATTCTAGATGTATCTTGTGAACTAACCTACCCTACGGCGACACTTCACCCGTTAAGTCCAAGAATCCCGAAACGGCGGGTCACACTCACAAATGAATAATTAACTGTTAATAAAATTTCTTAATCGAATGAAACGGTAGTTGTTTAATATAGGAATAAGAGTTATTCCCGAATATATTAGTCGACTAAGATTATCTCGATCTATCATACAAGTACTTGACCTACCCTACGGCGGCACTTACTTGTGGGATGATAGATTTATGTGGCATAGTAATTCTCTTAGGTTTCTAATTCGTTATTCATGGTTCATGTATCATGTTTAAATTTATGCCAAAATTGTTTGATGATTTTAATATGCGATGAATGAATGTTAAATGCATGTTTATTTTATTTTTCAGCCATGGTTTCTCCAATTATTTCCATACTCTCAAATGATAAATTATCGGGAGAAAATTATGTTAAGTGGAAAAGTAACATGAACGCTATCCTGGTCTGCGAAGACCTAAAGTTTGTCATAACGGAGGAGTGTCCTCCCGAGCCGGCCAGAAATGCTGGCCAAACTGTGCGCGATGCCTACCAGAAATGGGTCGCAGCTAATGAGAAAGCCCGCTGCTACTTGCTAGCAAGGATGTCTGAGGTTCTTGCTGCAAAGCATGAACCTATGGCTTCAGCATATCAGATAATGGAGTCATTGCAGGACATGTTCAAACAGCCTTCGGAGCGTCAACGTCATGAGGCCATGGTCTCAGCGATGACTGCTAGGATGAAGGTGTAAGTGTCCTAGACATGCCAAGGGATCTCTAAGCATGATTCGTGTGTGAATAATAATCAAAAATAAGTTGTGGAGGACTTGCATTGATCGGTTGAGTTCAAAACTTCCATGGATGTTGAAGCTTCCAAGCCCTCCTTGTGGTTCCAAACTCATGGGTGAGTATCCCTATCACCATCTTTTTAACTCCCTTATGTGCTAGCAAGAACAAATGGAATAAATTTTATCTCCCTAGGAGAAATAAATTTGCCCCAGAGAGAGAGGGGGGTAGCAATCGGCCAATATGAAAATGAACCAGAGAGCTGTTTGCTCTCTCTGTTATTCGGCCATTATCGAGAGAGAGAGAGATTGAATTGGCCACCACTTTATTTACTTCAAAAGCAACAACTTAAAATGCTTTCAGCCAATTATATATATTGAAAAGTCAAGAGTGACTTTTAAGCCATTAAATGAAAACAGTGGCCATTTCTTTTCATTTCCAAAATAAAGGCAATTTAAAATTGAAGTCAGTGGCCCAGTTTCGGCCAAAGCTTTCAATTCGGCCTGTTAAGGCCATTCGGCCAATTCGTTAATGGCCAATTCGGCCATGCTCCAAAGTCTAGGGGTGAGCACCGGAACCGGATCTACTCGGAACCGGTTAGAACCGGACCGAAAATCCGGATTTGGAATCGGAATCGGTTTGAACCGGTCCGGTTCCGGTTCCAAATACATGGAACCGATTTTTAATCGGTCCGGTTCCGGTTCCAGAACAACCGGAACCGGAACCGGACCATAGAACCGGAACCGGAATCGAATTTAGAACCGGATTCGATACCCGTATTGATACCCGAATATTGAACCGAATTTGATACCTGATAATATAAAACGACATCATTTTTTTGCAGCATAAATTAACATCAAGAAGTAGCAACCCTAAAGGCTAAAACCCATTTGCAATTGCATCTGCCACCTGCCATCATAACTCATTTCTGAGGTTGAATCACTTCTGTTTTTAAAATTGCAGACTTGCAGTTACATTATTTATTGATTTTTATGCATTCTGTTTTAGTGTTTTCTTCATTTCTTGTCTATTGGCAACTGGGCAAGTATGATTTGTTTATGCATTATATAGTTTTTTTTTTTTTTGGCAGTTTCAATTTTTAAAGTTTGCCAAAGTTATATAAATAGGGTAATTCGGAATCGGACCGGAACCGAATAATAGGGTACCTTATTTAATTGGGTAGGTTCCGGTTCCACTTAGTTATGAACCGATTTTTTCTGGGTAGGTTCCGGTTTCATGCGGAACCGGAACCGAAACCGGTTTTGCTCACCCCTACTCCAAACAAGGCCAATTCGGCCTAACTGCCAGGGTGAGAGAGAGTAATTTATTTCTAAAATTAAATGTGTTGAGTGTTAAATAAGATACCACCAAAATCCATCACTCATGTCAATCATCTAAGATGACTAATGATGTATGTAAAGTGAGCCCCACTTTAAATTCAAAATTCAAGTGGGCTTGCTCAACACACTTCGGGCTCGGATTTGTTTAATCCGATTAAACGAATTTTCATCGCGACATAATTTAAATCCAATTTAATTAAATAATAATATCCGGTAAAATTATTTCGAAAATCGCTCGCGAATTAATTCCAAATTAAATTGTTTTCTAAAATTAAAATCCAATTTAATTTCCTGTTGAAATGCAATTTCAATTAATATATCTAATATATTATTTTTAGCCCAATTAAATAAATTAAATAGTAAAATCTAATTTAACTATTAAATTTATTTTACCGATTAATTCCAAATTAATCGCGTTCTCTCCTCTCGACGAATTTAATCCCAGATAAATCCTCGACGCAATTAATCCCATATCAATTCTTTCTCTGATAATTAATCCCAGATCAATTCTTTCTTTGATAATTAATCCCAGATTAATTCTTGCCGTAATTAATCCCACATTAATTTTCTCTCTTTATTAATCCCATATTAATATTCTCTCTTAATTAATCCCAGATTAATATTTTCTCCCATAATTAATCCCATATTAATATTGTTCGAGTCAAACATCATCGGTGAATCTTTGGGATGCGACCCAAGAGATCCCTGGATATGTTGGCAGTAAATACGGTCATCGGACTATCCGAACACGTGCGTACTCGGTACCACGTATTTACCGATTTACAAGATATGGTTGGCATCTAGCAAAGCATCGTGCCTACCCAATTATCCAGAAATATTCTGCTACGAAATATATGATCTTTGTCATGCGTAGTATACGTAGTATTGTGTATTACGATCCAGTATCTGATGTCACATGCTAGGCCTGGGGCTGGAGTTGTGTCTGCCCCGTACGAAGCATATATCGGATCACAAGCAACTAGTCTCTTTATGATCGGAAAGTCATGACCTAGTCATACTTCACCGATGGCTATAGCACTTAGAGTACCAGTTTTGTATCCCTGTGTGATCATCATCTCTATATGACTGAAGTGATACTTTCATCTTGACATCACACCCAATACAGTACGATTCTCAGTATACCCAGAAGAGGCGTACACAGAACCTGTTAAAGCCCTGGACGACCAAAACCAAAGTATACTGATTGTCGCAAGTATTAGCGATGCAAGTCTCAGGTTAAGACCAAATATATCTACCCTGATTCGGACTCCCATAGATACATAGTTATACTACCAATGAGATTTTGAGGGGTCTATCCAGAGCGAAGCTGTTTCCGTACCATCGGTAAACAGAACCTCCTATTACACTTGCATGAGTATCCAATACCCAAATATATGAGAACTATATCATTGCGCTCTCATAACACGCACAAGTGTAATACTAGCCTATTCCGCATTATCGATGTCCAATCTCGATAATACTACGACTATGGATATTTAATGATTAAACCTTTGTGGATTAATACAGTCTCATATCTTATTAATCTGGAACTAATCATAAGAACTTTTATCATTTATATATCTAGGTAATCCAATTACAAATGATAAAAGAGCAATTTCCTTTGTCACATAGTTAATTTGTACAACAACACCATGTTTTGTACAAATAGTGATGCTATGAGTCATAATTGTCCAACAATCTCCCACTTGGCCTATAGTCAATCACTCAGGTGTTCTACACCTGAACTATGTATGGGTCGCTCAAAATTCTGCTGAGAAATGGCTTTCGTCAGCGGATTTACAAGATTATCATCTGATGCGATTTATTCGATCATCACATCGCCACAATGTATGATCAAACGAATCAGATGAATTAGTTGAAGTACATACTTGGATCATTGATGAGACCGTGGTTCTTTAGCCTGCGCTGTAGCCTAGCTCAGCTGCTAATAGAACTACTCCTAATCCAATTAGGATTATTTAGATCCAAAATGCTTCTTTTGCTGCCTCAGCTGTAGCAATTTTCCGTTCTTGTTGTTTATTCGAGAACAATATCTTGCTTGGAAGATTTTCAGCTCACTGTTCCGTTATTCAAACTATATAGTACCCTTATTGTGACTTAAAGTTGTCCTCATCGGTTTGGAAACTTGCAATGGTGAACCTAGTCACTTCAAGTTCTCTTTTCCCCATATTCTCAGAAAGTATCCTTAGTTCGTCCAAGATACTCAATGATGTTCTTTACATCAATCTAGTGACCATCACTTGGATTGGCTTGATTGTGTCTACGTGTGCTCAAAGCATATGAGACATCAATTCATGTACATATCAAAATATACAAACACCGAGAGAGTGTTAGCAGCTTTCTAGATCTATCCCAGTAGATCTTTATTCCTAGAATAAAGCCTGTTTCTCCCAAGTATTCTATGGATAATTTTTCATGAAAGCCAAGCTTTCACCGATTTTAGTATGGGAATGTTAATGCTAAGAAGCAATACATCATCAACTTATAAGACATTCATTGTCAGTGCGCTCCCTCTAACCTTCTTATATACACAAGAATCATCTTTGTTTTGAATTAAATCATATACCATTATGATTATATCAAAACACTAGTTCCAAGAACGTAATGTTTGCTTCAATACATAAATGGATCGATTTAACTTGCAAACCTTGTTTGCATGTTTTGGCACGACAAAATCGTCAGGATGTTGCAAACATCCTCCAAAAGGTTTCCATTAAGGAAAACGATTTTGACGTTTAACTGTCATATTTCATAAACAAAATATGCAGTTATAGCAAGCATTATCCGAATGGATTTAATCATGGCAACAGGTGAAATAAGTTTCGTCGTAGTCGACACTATGTCTTTGACGATACCCTTTCTGTACAAGCCTAGCTGTGTACATTTGTTTGTTACCATCCATGTATGTCTTCCTTGAAGACTTATATAGTACCAATAGGCACAATGCCTTCTGGTACATCAACAAGTATCCAAACTTGGTTGATATACATGGAATCCATTTCGGACTTAATGGCACTTTGCCATAAAAGGAGTCGATACCTTGTATCATTTCCTCATACGTAGCCGGTTTGTCTTCCTCAATAAGATTGACATCTTCATGAGATGAGATCAGAAACCCATACCTCCCAGGTTATTTTCTGACTCTCTCCGACCTACGCGGTTCTTGTGTATTCGAAGATTGTGGTATAGTTTCATCCATGATGAACTGTTTGTGTTCCGTGAGGACTCAGTGCCTAAAAAGTATTACTCCAATTTTCATCAAGTTTTACTTTCCCCCCGCTTACCACTGCATATAGGGTTTCCTCTCAGGAAGTCCGCATGGAGAGCAACAATTACATTGTTCTCTTGTGAGTTTTATAAGTATTATACTTTGGTTTCCCTAGGACAACCAATTACAAATAGGCACTTATCCGATTTGGGTTCTAGTTTGGTACCATCCAAACATATGCCCAGCATTCCCAAATCTTTAGGATTGAGAAACCCGGTTTCTTTCCTGTTCATATCTAATATGAAGTCTGTCTAACATATTTCATGGAACCTTATTCAAAATAAGTACTGCACTATTTAATGCGTATCATCAGAAGGAAAATGGTAGCTCAGAGCGACTCATCTGTTTAAATATTATCCATCATGGTCTGACCACAATGTTATAATACTTTTATCGGTTTTTTTTCATACTTCGTGTCGAAACTTTTTGAATTTATCAAAAGTTTCTGACTTGTGTTTCATAAGATACACATAACCGTAACGCGATGCCACATCCGTAAAGGTTACGAAGTATTCATATCCACCTCTAGCCTAGCTAGACATGGGCCCACTTACGTCACTATGAACGAGGGCTAACAGATCGATGGCATTTGCACTTTTACCAAGTAAAATGTCTTTTAGGCACTTTGCCTAATAAACTAGATTCGTAGACATCATTTGAATTAGAATCAAATCCGTCCTAGTATCCACTCTTCGAAAGTGTGGATATACGAGTCTTGTTAATGCATCCCAGATGACAATGCCATAAATAAGTCTCATTTGATTTACTCAATTTGAGCTATTTGTTTGTCATGTTATATGTTTGAGATTCATTTATATTCAAAATATAAATGCCGTTATTCACATCTAATGTGTATATCTCAATATCATCTTTATAAACAAAACACCTTGTGTTCTGGAATACAAAGGTATACCCGCACCGGGTTAAACTAGATACAGAGATAATGTTTCTAGTCAAACTAGATACATTATAACAGTCTCCTAGTTTAAGTACATGCCCAAAGGGCAGTTCCAAAACTTAGGTTTCTACGGCCAAAATAGAAACTCTCGTCATGTTTCCAACTTGTAGGTCGATCTTATCAGAAGCCAGTTTCCTGCTTATCAGCAGATCCCGCACATCAGTACATATATTCATGTACCACATCTAGTATCAAAAATGCAATTTTTTTTACCAACAGTGAACATGTTTATAACAAACATTCTTGAAGCCGGAATCTTGTCCCGCATTCACTTCCTTCATGTCTCCCTTGTCCATACGGCAGTCACACTTCTAGTGACCCCGTTTGCCACAGTTTAGGCAGTCAACTTGGGATATGTCCTTTTAAGAAGCTCTAGCTATGCATAACAGATTGAGCATTAAGGTTATCATCACAATGAGTCTTCCTAAGCTCATGCTCTACTATTCGCTCAACTTCGGGCTCATGCTCGAGAGGTTTCTACTCCCAATCTGAAAATTAAATCCGTTAAAAATATTTTCACCCAGGATTATGTTTTAAATGATAATCTTTCAGTCATCTTGATTGTTATAGTCCAACTATCCAATCAACGATTTCAGGTACAATTAAATGTAATGATTACTATAGTCTAACTATATAATCAACTACAATTGATTGGTTACATTCAAATGTATTGATTACTATAATCCAATTATATAACCAACCACAAATGAAGTAGTTTGAATACAATCCAACTGTTTAATTAAAACAACAATTGAATATTAGTCCAACTAATATATTTAACAATTAATGACGAAAATTGAAAATGAGCGCGTATTGACAAGTATTTAAACGAAATTGCAAAATTAATACTTGCCTCCCACTATTTTTCGGCGAGCCTCTAACCCTCTGTGGAGTACTCGGGAAACCTAGTTTCCTAGTGGGCTAGGATCCCATTAAATAACACACAATCTTGACTTTGGCCAATAAATTGTATGAAACTTAACTAGGTAGATCTCTAAGATCAATTGGATCTCATCCAATTCCTAGATCCAGTAGGTGGACCTCCAAGTCCGAAATATATATATAATATATATGCTAATATATCCAATATATTTTCCTAACCTTTTCCTCTGAATCAACTAAGCCTTGGCTTTGGCACAACAAGCTTAATGATTCCAGTTAAGCGGGGCCCATTGACTTTGGAAAGCTTCGTAATCGATGTCGATGGACAAGAAGTGATCTTGACTTTGGCCAACAAATCATAACTTGGACAAGACATGCGATATGGAACAAAGCCTTCATGATTCAAACACATCCGCGATGGACAAAGGTATTGATTTTGGCCAACAAACCAGTGCCAATCTTGGATCTTGAGAATGAATCACTCAATGGAAGGAAAACGCTTAATATTTGTTGAGGGTTTTTCGCGTAAATTGGCAACCAATTTATTATCTTTAATTAGGTCTCATCATACACCTTTAAGCATGTATTCTAAAAGCATAATAAGGCACGAATAAAATAATAATGATATGCAGATGGATATTTAATACAATTTGTTCCTAGAACAAATCTCTCCATTTCCTCTCTCCCGCTAGCACTATTCTTACTTCTACCTAATTACATAATACTTCTAAAGAAACCTCATTTACATTGAGGGGAATAGGTGAGAAGAGAAATACAATGAGAAAAGAGGTAATAGGCTGGACACGCAGGTCCAATTTAATAAATTCTAAATTTATTACAACAATTTCCAAAATTGCCCTCACCCTTCTAATATCCATCTGATATATATTATTCATACATACATCCAAGTATTCACACAAAGCATGTTATCAATCAATGTAATCCAATTAATTAATCTTTGATTAATGACCATCCAATGTTCATACAACGATTTGATTTGCGCGAGTCAAACTCGTTTAAGAATAAATACTCAAAGTAAGTATTCTTGAATTATATTGAACTACAATTTTAAATCCAATTTAATTGTATTCAATACTAATTCATATTTAATTCCAAATTAAATAATTACACTCATTTATGTTCCTTAAAGACTTGGATTCCAAATCCAATCTTAATGGGTCTCAAAGGCCCTATTAGTGTCCAATACTATTTAATTAAAGTCCAATGGGCTTTTAATTAATTCTTTAGGCTTGGGCTTTTGGTCAAAATGGATCTAACCCAAAAGCATTGGCCCATTATGAATCACCATATGCCAAAAATCAATTTAGGCCCATTAGGCCCAATTAAAATTTTAAAGGCCCAATAGTTATATTTTGGACTTTATGGAAATGGTTTAGGCCCAAATATAATCCAAGACTAAAATTTGGCCCAACCAAACCCAATAGCCCAAATACAACAATTAAATTAATACAACATTCCAAATTATATATTAATTCAATTAAAGTGCAATCACCATAATTAATTAATTAACCTAATGTTTCCAAAACATTAATTTAATCTAATTAATCATGCCTAATTCCCACATTCATTTCCAACACAAAATTGGGGCAAAATTAATTCAATAACATGCTTCACACTCACGACAATACATGAAATTAACATCCAATTTTGATTTCAATCTAATTAAATCAACAATTAATATTCAATTTCATGTTAATCAACATATCCAATAGTCTAATTCAAAATTCCCATTACAAGTACCAGAAAGGCCAATTACGAGGCAGATGACCAAAAGACTCAGAGAAGCAATGGCGGGATTAGTTCAGAGTTTTATGGCTGATTGCAACAAACAAATAGAGACGCATGTGGGCTTCAATAGAGAGGTCTCAAAGCCACATCACTTGGCCCAAATCAATTTTGAATGAAGCTTCAAAGGCCTTTGAAGACTTAAGACTTTGGTATCTTTTTAATTTAGCCTTTAGAGGCATTGTTGTCTTTATGCCTTTAGGGTTTCCCTTTGTATCACTATTTAAGCTTTCTTTCTTTTTTCATTTTAGAGAACAACCAAGGAAATTTATAAAACTCAAAAGCTTAAAGCTTTGGCTATGGCCGAATTCTTGTAAGGGAGGGATTCCCCTTTTCAAGTTTGAATCGACTTATCTAAGTTTTGGCAAACTTAGTAGCGTCTCCATTGCTAGCAAAACACTACAAGGATTCATCTTAAAGGTTCTCAATGGAAAGTTCTTTGTGGGTCTTCTTCATGGCCTTGGAAGGGTTTTGTTTCCATAAAATCAAATTCGTGGTTCTTGGGGTTCTGTCCATTGCTTGGGGTTTGCTTGGATTTCGAATCCAAGTGGGTTTCTTGTCATTTGGTATTTAGAGCTCAGGGTTCCAAGGTCTGATTTTTCCTATCTTTTCTTTTGTTTGATTCTGTTTTTATTTTCGTTCTTGTTATTTTTGTTTCAGTTATTGTTGAATCTTGTTTCTGTTTTCGTTTTGTTTATTTCTGGATATTATTTTGCTGTGTTTTGCATATCAGTTCATCTTCTATCATTTTCCAGTTCTGGATTTTTGTTCTGTTCTTCATATCAGTTCGTCATATACTTTCTGTTATTTAGCATATGTTGAAGAAATAAGCATGTTCTTTGGCGGTTGTGTGTTGTTTCTAAAACCCTAGTGAAGTTTGAAATCTAACTCTGAATTCAGACCCTAAAACTTAGCCTTTGAATTCAGACCCTGAAATCAGACTCTGAAATCATACTCTAAAAACTTAGCCTTTGAAATCTGACTCTGAAATCAGACCCTGAAACTTAGTCTCTGAAATCAGACCTTGAAGATTAGCCTCTGAAAATCAGACTCTGAAATCAGACCCTGAAAAGTAACCTCTGAAATCAGACCCTGACCAGTAGCCTCTGAAATTAGACCCTGAAAAGTAACCTCTGAAATCAGACACTGAGAATCAGCCTCTGAAATCAGAACCTAAATCAGCCTCTGAAATCAGAGCCTAAATCAGCCTCTGAAATCAGAACCTAAATCAGCCTCTGAAATCAGAACCTAAATCAGCCTTTAAAATCACAACCTAAATCAGCCTCTGAAATCAGAACCACAGTATCAGCATCTGACGTTATCAAAAAAAAAAGGACTTGAGTGATAGGGATCACTTGAGCAAAAAAAAAATATAATTTTTGGTTGAATTTAATTTGTTCCATATTATCATTTAGGTGCCCGTGGATGGTCTCCCATAAAAATTTCTATAGCGGTGCCAAATTTTCTCCCGAAATTGCATACGATCGCGAATTTGCATGCTTATTTTTTTATTCCATTGTGTTAATTGTTCACTTCTTTATTCAAAATACTCTAGTTTAAGTATTATTGATTGAGTCTTCGTCGTTTCTATTCCTGTTCGCATTTTTTTTCCACTTGTCCCATAGATATATTAGACCTTTGTGTTTCATGCTGGCTTGAGGAAATTTGGTTTGTATTCTTGGATTGAGTGTGATTCACATTTGAATTGAGGACGAACTCAAGAGTGGTAAAAGGCAGTGATTGTGAGCACAGTATCGGGTAAAAGCCAATAGAGTGCAAACACGAGTGGAGTGATATCATTCGAGTGTAAACACGTGAGATTGTGAGGATTTACATATTCGCTTTACTTTCTTGTTATTTCTAATCTGTTTGTTTAGTGTTGAGATGGCAGGTCTAACCACTGATGAAAAGCTTGATGCTTTGGATAGGAATTTACAGATATGATGGAGAACATGAATACTGCTTTGGAAAGATTGATCAAGAGTGTAGAGAGTATTCAAACTGGTAGCGGTCCCAGAGCACCACCACCCCAGCATATACCACCACCTCAGAATGTACCACCACCTCATAATGTGCCACCTCGACGTGTACCACCCACATATGTACCACCAGATAAAGAGAAACTGAAAATGAGTTTGATGATTCTGATGGTCTTGATGATGTGGAGGAGAGATTTCAGCCTGGGCATGATAGGAGGCCTAATAGGAGGTTTGATAGGAGGAATGATAGGAGGGATAGACGGTTTGATGATAGAGGTGCATTTGATGCCAGAAGATGGGATTATGATAGGAGGGAATATGGTAGACGAGGAGATGTAGAAGGTGATCTAGGTAGCATCAAGATCAAGATACCAACATTCCACGGTAAGAATGATCCTGAAGCTTATTTAGAATGAGAAAAGAAAATAGAATTGATTTTCATCTGTCATCACTTCTCAGACGAGAAGAAGATCAATCTGGCAGCAATTGAGTTTACCGATTATGCTATGATTTGGTGGGATCAGCTTGTCTCTACTCGGAGGAGAAATTATGAGAGGCCGGTTCAGACATGGGCAGAACTTAGAGGTCTCATGAGAAAACGATTTATACCCAGCCATTACTATAGAGAATTGTATCAGAAACTACAACATCTGTATCAGGGGACCAAAAGTGTTGATGACTATTACACAGAGATGGAAGTTGCCATGATCAAGGCAAATGTAGTTGAGGATGCAGAAGCTACTATGGCACGGTTTCTAGGGGCTTGAATAGAGAGATTGCAAACATGGTGGAGCTGCATCACTATGTTGATTTGGAGGATATGCTTCACATGGCTATCAAGATAGAAAGGCAACTCAAGAAAAGGTCAAAATCCAGATTTGGTACTCAGGCTACTTCTGCATGGAAGGAAAATGGGTTCCGAATGAGAAGCGAGATGGAGGCTTTGACAAGCCTAGAGGCGAGTTCAGTGGAGGCTTTAATAAGCCTAGGGCCGAACCTAGTGCCAAGGGTAAAGAGGCTGCAAAACCGAACAAAACTAGACCAAAACTAAGGGTGCAGCTGCTAGAACTAAGGATGTCAAGTGTTTCAAGTGTTTGGGCATGGGACATTATGCTTCACAATGTCCCAATAGGCGTACCTTAGTGATTGATAAAAAGAGTGGAGAGGTGTACTCTACCGATAATGAGGTCGATGAGGAGATGCCAGAGTTGGAGGATGCTAGTGACCATGAGGGAGCTGTATACCCGCTGAATAACTTATCATTAGTTGTCAAGCGTGCTTTGAGTGCACATGTTGTAGAGGATGAGAGTGTGCAGCAGAGGGAGAACATATTCCATACCAGGTGCCGTGTGAATGGCAAGGGATGTAGTATGATCATAGATGGGGGCAGTTGCACTAATGTTGCTAGCACAACTTTGATTGAGCGATTGAGGTTGAGTTGCTTGAGACACCTGAAGCCTTACAAGTTGCAGTGGTTAAATGATTGTGGGGAAATAAGTGTGACAAAGCAGGTATTGTTGAGCTTTACCATTGGGCCATACACAGATGATGTCCTATGTGATGTGATACCGATGCATGCTTGGCATATTCTTTTGGGCAGGCCGTGGCAGTTTGATAATAAGGTTATTCATGATAGGTTCAAGAACAAGTACTCTTTTCAGCATAAGGGAAAACCCATTACATTATACCCACTTACACCTGCACAAGTCCATGAAGATCAGGTTAAGTTACAACTTTAGCGTGATAATAAGAGAGCGAAGGGAAACAAACACCACCTTGGGTGAGACTAATGAGAGTGATGTATCTGGTGGAAAAAATAAAGCCAAGGCCGTGGGAGTTCCCAAGGGGAGTGTGAGTGAACGTGAGGGGGAAACAAAAAGGAGAGTTAAAAAGAGTTTCTACATGGGTGAAGGAGAAGCGAGAAAAGCGTTTAAGGCTAGCAAGCTCATGCTATTGTTAGTCTATAAGGAGCCTCATATTTATGGACAAGGGGTATGTAAAAGAAATCATGAGTCCTTGTGCAGTACCAGTGCTTCTAGTTCCTAAGAAAGATGGGACATGGCGTATATGCGTTGATTTCCGAGCTATCAACAATATTACGATAAAGTATCGTCACCCCATTCCTAGACTAGATGACATGTTGGATGAATTGCATGGTTCCAAATTTTTAGTAAGATTGATTTAAAGAGTGGATACCATCAAATTCGCATGAGAGATGGAGATGAGTGGAAAACTGCATTTAAGACTAAATATGGCTTGTATGAATGGTTAGTTATGCCATTTGGTCTTTCAAACGCACCTAGCACATTTATGAGATTGATGATGTAACATCCCGCCTAGGCCAGGATGATACCGGCAGGAGACATGAAAACCCATCTCCATAAGTCTCTGATTCTAACGAAATTTCGGCATGATATATGCAGAACATCATGCAACCTGGCTTATAGCCAGCACCACGAGACAACCTGCTTATGCAACTCAACACATATGCAATCATCATCAAGGCCTCAGGCCTGAACTCAATGAACAAGATATAAATACTTGGCCTCCGGCCAGAACTTGAAATAAAACTATGCTATTACATAACTCTTACATATGAGATACAAATGCAAAAATAAATACAAAGGCCGTGAGGACCCATAACTCGACCCAGGACTCTCTTGACTGCAATTGGGGCGATCCACTGTCTTCAAAGTCTTCATTGAAATCCTGCTGGTTCTATATGATTGCTACTGACCTGCAAAACTAATAAATTGTTGTGGTGTGAGTCACAATGACTCAGTAAGTAACCATGCTCATAACTAAGCATACAAACACATATAAAGTCTAAGTTACGTTTCAGTATTAACCTGAGTTGTTCATAAAACCATTAAAGCATTTTCAAAGTTTGAAATAACCATATAACTCTTATCCATTTTATTTCCATATTACTTGCTACTAGTCTTTCTAACTATTCGTATATATACTTAAAATCCTGTACATTTTCAAGATCTATAACTTTATTCACTAAGATAAGTCTTATCATGTTTTCGTTGCGTTCCTCTGATATCTTATACTTACCTACTTACTCTTTTGCTATACTAGTTTGGTTATTTATCATACTTATCTTTCTTTTATTTCATTTAAATATCATCAAATCGGATTTATAAATTATTCTTTCTATCAAACATTCATCTTTAACTGTCTTACATTCTATATACTAACTAACTCTATCATTAATATACTTCACATGCAGATAATTAAAACCACTTACATAACTAATCATCACACTATTATAAACATATGCAATCTAATGTCTAATGCAATGTTTAAAAATACGTGGCGGCGCCTCGAGGCGGCCGACCATTGAGACGCGAGGCGGACCGCCTCGATCCAAAACATCAGAATATAATCAAAATAGTAATATCATAATAATAAAAACATTTAAATCCAAAATATTCATATCTTCATAATTCATAATATGTTCAAAAAACTATTGATAACTAATCCCTAAATAAGCTATCATTTGTATCTAGCGGCATGAAGCTTGGGTCAAAATCTCTCTCATCATCAGATGTGTCATCCTCCAAAAAACCTCCTTCACAAGTTGTATTGTCTTCATCCACTAATTGTGGAGCTTTTCCTTTCCCTAACAAATAACATAAAGTCTATTATTTTTTTAATTTATATTATATAAATTGCATTATTTGTAAATATTAACTTACTTTGGTCTCTGTTCCTTTTTTGTGCAGATGCTTTACTTCCACTCGGTTGTTCAATGGAAGTATTCTCTACAAAGCTTTCTCCGGCCACCCATTCATCATCAGAAGGCGACACATCCTCAATCAAAGGATCATCATCCGCTTGAAATGAATGTTTTTTCATGAATTTTTGCTTCAATCGCATATTTTACATTATGTAAACTAACGAGTTCAATTTCTCGGTGGATAATTTATTTCTCTTCTTTGTATGAATCTATAAAATATTTATTCAAATGATCATAAGTTCACCGAAAAAAGTTATATTCACAAATTATTAATTATTATTAGATCATACCATATTAAATGTACTCCAGTTGCGTTCACACCCCGAGGATGAGCATGTTAGACTTAAAATCTTTATTGCTAACGACTGCAGTTGAGGAGTTTCATCGCCAAATGCATTCCACCAGTCAGCTATAATAAAAATAGAAAATTGAATATACACTTTTCAAATTCATATAATATCTTATAGTGAATAATAACACAAAAGTGATAATTCACATACCAGGACTACGATTGAAGACGGTGTTTTTAGCAAGACTGAAGCCAAATAATCCTCGCTTATTTAGAAACGCATCCGCTTGTATATCTGCAGCATATTGATCTTCAGGATTGGGCAACAGTTTGGCCATGCAATGTATAAACCCATGCCTAATCTCTGGATGCCTGGAAGGAGGATTGTCTGCATATTGGATATGAAGATTCAAAAAATAAGCAGCCGTATGCAATTGGCGGTGCAACTGAGACTCTCATCTATCATCAATTATTTTCCATATCTCCTTGTATGCACCAACCTCATTTCCCAAATTTTTTGATATCTCCTCTTTTGCTCTATCCATGGCTGTTGGATAATATGACCCATAGCGTCACTATTTGTACAGATCACGGTGTTGTTGTACAAATTAACTATGTGACAAGGAAATTGCACTCTCATCATTTGTGATTAGATCACCATAGATGTATAAATGAAGAGAGGTCCATATGATTAGTTCCTGGATTGAGATGATATGAGACAGTATCAGTCCACGAAGGATTAATCATTAAATATCCCTAGTCGTAGTATTATCGAGACAGGACATCGACAATGCGGAATAGGCTAGTATTGCAATTGTGCGCGTTGTGAGGGCACAACAGCATAGTGTGGACAACAGAACCTGGGCGACGCATGCTGTCCTAGGCTCGCGGCCTAGTTGGGAGTACGGAGTAGCCACGGGGGACTAAACCGGAGAATAATGGAGTCGCCACCCGGTGTGAACCGGGAAAATGAGATTTAAGGCCGCACTCACCCCTCGCAAGGGAAGACCTCAAACCGTTGGGTTCGGAATGGTCCCTTACTCATGTCACTTGTAATGAAAGGATTTATATAATAATTTAAACAAGCTGAAGTAACACTTATTTCTAAGGGTATCATGCTTCTAAATTCACATTTATAAAATAAAATATGGGCCTAAATATACATGTATTTCACATATAAGATTGCATGCTTAAAAGTACATTAAATCAACAAACAGACAATTTCATTGGCATGTTGTATTCATGGAACGCGAGAACATACTAACCACACAAGCACACATAAAGGTGAATCAAATGATGGTGAACATGTGATTTCATAAACATATCATAAACAAATAGCCATTACATGTCCATGCCCAAATAAAAGAGTCAACTAAGTACATAATACAAAAAGACGCTTAGGGATGCAATTAGGCATTAAAGTGAGCATGCTATGACGTGGTGCAAAAGAAGATAGATATAGACACAGGCGCACATGTGATGAAAATGACTCAATTCAGTGTATTCGCGTTCGTGTAGCGTTCGTAAACGCGTTCGAACGGTAAACAGAAGGATCGCGTTCGTATAGCGTTTGATAACGCGTTCGAACGGTATCAGACAGAAAACATGCGTTCGTGCGGCGTTTCGGAACGCGTTCGAACGGTTTATAGCAGTGACCTCCAAAATGTAGTAAGCAACATGACACATACATGAACATATGAATATATGACTTCTCGTACATAATAACAGATTAAGGGGCGCGGCAAATCATTGTAGCAAAGGTAGCTTTCAAGCATTTTCACCCCTCAAAGTGGAGGACCTTTAATCTCACTTGATAAGCCCATGCGCGATGCAATATGATGCATGAATTTTCAAAAAGACGTTATGAAGCGAATAAATAAATAAAAGAGGCGCGGCGAAGTACTGCAGTAAAGGTGGCCTTTTAGGCTCTTTGTCTCTCAAAGAGAGGACCTTTAGACCAACATACTAAGCCCATGCGCAATGTGATATGATGCATGGTCATGTGAGAAGACGTCATACTAAACAACAAAATAAAGGGGGGCGCGGCAAAGTACTGCCGTAAAGGTGGCCTTTTGGGGCTCTTTGTCTCTTAAAGAGAGGACCTTTAGACCAACATACTAAGCCCATGCTCGTCACATCACAATACATGAAATAAAGACAATAAAAGTGTAGGACTTCGTATGCCCGATTGAACGTACATTCAACCCAAACACACTTCGTCCGGCGCGGCGAAGTAGTGTCACAAAGGTGGCCTTTTAGGCTCTTCGTCTCTCAAAGAGGGGACCTTTGGACTAACTCACTAAACCCATGCGCTCGATCGCATCATGCATACAAAAATAAAGACAATCATATCAAACTTAGTATGTCCGATTGAACGTATTTTGCATTCAACCGAACACACATCAACCGGCGCGGCAAAGCATCGTGGTAAAGGATTTTAACCCCTCCAAATAGGGAACCTTTAATCCGACTTACTAAGCCCATGCGCTCGGTCGCATCACAACATAAATAAATAACATACGGAAATTAAAAGACGGAATAATAAAGTGCGAATAATCAAAATAACATAAAGCGAAAGATGCGCCGTTTACTCAAGTGGTACATGGAGTTGTATCCCAAGTACAGACCCCACTACCGTCCATTCGGAATCGGCTACGGAATTTACGTCTGGGTTTCCATCCTATATACCACGAGAGACGACGTATTTTCCGTTTTAATCAATGGCCACAACACACATCACATGCAAACAATATTCAATAAATAATTTAAAACACAATTAAAAGAATCAATAAAAATCGAATAAATAATAAAAAGAAAACAAGTGTGAAAGGTACCCTCAGGTCTAACCTTTTAAGTCGTCTTCCGGACTCGCGTTTACAACCGTCGGAAGGGCTATCACTCCGCAACTTTTCTGGTTCACTTGTTTAGCGTCTTAACTTGTTGTTCCACTGTTTTCCCCGCTGTTTTCACTCCGTTTTGCTGCTATTTCCTCGCGGTTTTCTGGTCACTGTCCAGGTGTGTTTGTTCACTGTTTGGGGGTTGTTTTATGCGTTTTTGGAGGGTAAAGGGCTGTTGTTTTGGAAGGGTTTCGGGAGCAGTTTCTGGTCACTGTTTTGAGCAGTTTGCTGGCTGTTTTGGTGAGGGATAAGGGGCTGATTTGGTGCAATTTCAGGGGTGTAAAGGGTCTGGTTTCAGGCGTTAAGATTGGCTGGTTTCAGGGGCAGTAACGCGAGTGGGGTTTGTCTGTGTAGGTGGCAGTTTTTAGGCTGAACAGGGAGCAATTTGGGCGTGAGTGATGAGGCTTATTTCAGTGGCTAATTTGGCGTGAAATGTGGCTTATTTTAGTGGGGCTGTGTTGATTAGGCGAGAGGCAATGGTGTGAGGCAAATGGACGTGTGGGGGCTGTGTTGATTAGGCGGGGGCTTGTGATGTTTGTGAGCGTGAAGCTTTAAGGTAAGGGGCATATTTTTGGTTCATTGCATGGCTGGTGGCGTGAAACTGTTGAGTGAAGATGAGTGACTTCACGTGAGGGGCTCTCAAGTTTAGGGTTTTTTTGTATTTGCTTATTCTTTGTGTGTTGTTTTTTTTTGGCCGTCTTGTCTGTTAGGGTGTTGGTTTAATGTGTGTTTTATAGTTGTCCATTAGGGTTTGCATGGATAAGGATTTGTAATCTCTAATTAGTGTCACAAAAGGAAAATATATATTTGATTGGGGGACAAATTTAGGCTAATTTAGGAATGTAGAATATTTAGTTTGTGTTGATTAGGCATACGATATTTTAAGTTAGGAATAATATATTTTTAATTAGGAATAATATTTGTTGATTGATTTTAATTAGGCATGCAATTTCTTTAATTTGGGTAAGTATTTTTATTATTTTGGTAGGTGATTATTTAGATTTTATTTGTTTTTATTTAATTTGGTATATTATTTAATTAATTATTCTATTTATTTGGTATATTGTTTAATTAATATTTAATTTGTTTATTTAATTTGAATTGGAATTAATTTAATTTATTTAATTTAATTTAATTAATTCAATTGGTTTGTGATTTTTAGATTTAACATTTAATTCAATTAATTGATTATTTAATTTCAATTTAGTTTATATTTGTGAGTTAATTAATTTTAATTTGTGAATTTCATTTAAAATTTGTGACATATATTAAGTATTTCTTTGGATGTGATTTAATGGGCTTGGGCTAAGGTTAAGTTTTAAAACGGAGATCCAACAGCGAACCCGAAGCTAAACACGTGAACTAAATCCGACAAAACCGTCAATTCTTGACTCTTCCCTTCCGACGTCCGTTTCCCGCGATTTCCGCGACTTAAAAGATAGTGCCTCCAAATGAGGCTCATCATCGGGTTTCACATGCAACAATACAATGCCTACAGTCGCCCCCACTTTGATGGGACTTGTGCAGTGTGTGACAGTGACAATCCTATCAAAGTCTATGCAATGCATTTTTACTTACCTGGCTCGCCAGCTGTCACCCGGTTTGCCAGCTGTGTTGTGTTGAGTTGAGTCTGGTTGTGCCATTTTTCGGCATGCTGAACCCCATTTCCGAGGTGTTGCTGAAGTGATGAATGTCCATTTTCGAACCGTGCTCCATTTTCGGAGTGCCATTTTCGGTGACTGATGAGATAATGGTCCATTTTCGAACCGTGCTCCATTTTCGGAGTGCCATTTTCGGCGAGATGAGATGATGGTCCATTTCGAACCGTGTTCCATTTTCGGAGTGCCATTTTTGGCGAGATGTGATAATGGTCCATTTCGAACCGTGCTCCATTTTCGGAGTGCCATTTTCGGTGAGTGATAGTAGTCCATTTTCGAACCGTGCTCCATTTTCGGAGTGCCATTTTCGGCGAGTGATGAGATGATGGTCCATTTCGAACCGTGACTGATATGAGAGGGGTCAATTCTGAACCATTACCGAGGAGAGATAGTCCATTTCCAAACCAATACTGATTTGAGAGTGGTCCATTTTTGAACCGTTGCTGATGAGAGAGTGGTCCATTTTCGAACCGTTGCTGATGAGAGATAGTCCATTTCCGAACCAATACTGATATGAGAGTGGTTCATTTCCGAACCGTTACTGATGTGAGAGTGGTCCATTTTTAAACCGTTGCTGATGAGAGATAGTCCATTTCCGAACCGTTGCTGATGAGAGATAGTCCATTTCCGAACCATTACTGATATGGGAGTGGTCCATTTCCGAACCGTTACTGATAAGAGAGTGGTCCATTTCCGAACCATTGCTGATATGATACTGGTCAATTTCCGAACCGTTACTGATAATGATGTGGGCCTCGCCCCCAGAATGATGTGGGCCTCGCCCCAAACTGATACTGATATGGGCCTCGCCCCTGGGACTCATCCCTAAGACTGAAACTGATATGGGCCTCGCCCCCAACTGATACTGATATCGGCCTCGCCCCTAGACTGATACTGCTGATATCGGCCTCGCCCCCAGACTGATACTGATATGGGCCTCGCCCTCAGACTGATACTGATATGGGCCTCGCCCCCAGACTGATATTGTGCTGTCGCTGTTCTTGATTGGTTTGTCTTTGCCGCTTTCTCTCTTTCTGCTTCAAAACCTGTTAATACAAAGCAAAACAAACACAAAAGAATGCAAGGTATGTTACGTGTATGCATGCATGCATGAATGAGTTCCCTATCCCGTTGGGTTAGATCTCCCGCCAATTCTTCCTCAGGCAAAGTACTGCTTCAACCTTTCCACTTTAATCGGCTCGGTGAACTCATTCCATTCCAAGTCTGATAGTCTCACTGCCCCATGTCCCAATTTCTGAATGTCTATCTATTCTTTTCTGTTTGCTTATTTCGAAGGTTCCCTGTGTCCATCACTGGATTCCATAGTACCAAAGTTGAATACTTTTCTCAAATATACTCATATTGCAGAAGAGTTTCAGCGAAATGAACGTCTTTATTATCGTTGAGGAAAATAGTTCGAACAAGTAACAAAATCAATGTCTTTTTTTAAAAAAAAACTGGATCAAATAGACTAGGAGGAACATCTCCATCATCTGCAGCACTGCCTTCTTCCTCGGCCTATGGTTCTTCACTGTCATCCATGTAAGAAGCTTGGTGGTTGAGGGTTTATTTTCATGGGTTGGGTATTTTGTGGGAGTCAATGAGGTTTTGGATCTCATGCCTAAGGCGGGTGCAGCTATCAGTTTCGTGACCCATTCTCCGATGGAAGTGACAATACAGGCTTAGGTCAAGGTTGGGTGGTACAGGGTTTGGAATTGGTTTAGCCTCTAAGGGTTCCAGAAGTCCTTGCGCCTTCAGCTTTTCGAACACCCTTGAGAGAGGTTTACCAAGGTTGGAAAATCGCCTGCTTTTGATGGCAGTGACCTCAGCGGTAGCGGGCTTGGTCCCTGAAGGTCCCTCAATATTCCTTCTATTCTGGCCATAAAACTTTCTGTTTTCAGCCTCTTCTTCTTCAATATCCATGACAGT
>SKCR01024496.1:0-35060 GCA_019454045.1 Zanthoxylum bungeanum | reverse complement strand
TAGTCCGACGACCGGATTTACTGCCAACATATCCATGGATCTCATGGGTCGCTTCCCGAAGATTCACCGATGACGTATGACTCGAACATAATTATTCTAGGATTAATTATAAGAGAGAGAAAATTAATCTAGGATTAGAAAGAAAGATTTTATCTGGGATAAAATTCAATTAATAGAGAGAGAACGATTAATTTGGAATTAATCGATTAAAATAATATATTCGATATATTAAATGAAAAATTAGATTTCATAACGGAATGAAATTGGATTTTAATTCGGCAAACGAATTAATTTAGAATTAATTCGCGAGCGACTTTAATAGTAATTTTGCTAGGCATAATTATTTAATTAAATTTGATTTAATTACGTCGCAATGGAAAATTCGTTAATTCGGAATTAACGAACCCGAGTCCGGAATATGTTTGCAGCCCACTCAGATTTTGAATTCAAGTGGGGCCCATAAGTCACATCATGTCACATCACTAGTCAATCATTTGCCTTTTTGGTGATGGAAGTTAGTGATGAGTAGTTGATGGCTTGTAAAACACTTTAGCTTGATTTGTGATAGACTTTTACCAACTTTGTTGATTTGGTATATGTCTTTTGATTTTTTGGAAATCAAACACAATTCAACACTTCATTCACTCTCTTATTTTTGCCAAAAACCGTGACTCTCCCTCTCTCTATTCTTCTCCATTTTTCCGAGAACTAGAAGAGAGCAATAGGAAGATTTTGTTGCAAAATTCTAGAGCTAGCACTTAAAGGATCATACAAAGGTGATAGGGAAACATTCCCTAGAGTTTGGAATCTCAAACTTCAAGCTTGGAGCTTCACATACAACTTTGGAGGAGCTTGGAGCAACTTCAAAAGAGGAAAGTTTTGAACTCTACACTTACATCCAATCCGTTCAATGTAAGTATTTTCGCTACTTCTTTGCGTATTTACACATCTTTCATGCTTAATATGATCTTGGTTTGTTCATTAGAACCCAACAATGGTATCATGAGCCTATTTAAGCATGAAAGAACTTAGGGTTCTTAATCTAAAATTTGGGTATTTTGATTTGAGCATGATTTAATCAAATTGTTTGTTTGAGTATGCTTAGATAATGATGACTTAGAGTTGTGCATGATCAATTTTATAAAACATTAATTGGATTAATTTTCCCCAAATTGCTAGGCTTGGCCGAATGTAAGCATGAACCCTAATGTCATGGTGATTTTGATTTTAGACCATTAGATGTGTTTAAAATGATTGGATAAATTGATTTGTGATTTAATTGGATTGAAATCAAAATTAATGTAGAAAAATCCATATTGTCGTGACATATATAGCATGTAAATGAGTTGATTTTGTTTCAATTGTGTTGGACATGAATTGAATATAATAAAGCATGATTAATTATGCAATTGGTATTTTGGAAATGTTAATTTAAATAATTAATTATGGCTATACACTTTTAATTAAAATTGTGAAATTTGGAATATTAGAATTTAATTAATTTGGGCTTAATTTGGAATTGGGCTAAAATTGTTGTATTTGGGCCTAATGGGCTTGGTTGGGCCAAGTTGGTTAGGACAATTGGATTGGATCCAAATTGGGCCTAAACCATTCCATTAAGTCCAAATATAATAAATGGGCTTTTAAATAATTAATTGGGCCTAATGGGCCAAAATTAATTTTGTGGCAAAGAGTGATTCCTTATTGGGCTTTGGTTGCCAAAGTCCATGCCTTAAGAAATTAATTGAAAGCCCATTGGACTTTAATTAATTGACATTGGATGTTAATTGGGCTTTGAGACCCATTAAGATTAGATTTAGAATCTAAGTCGTAAAGGCACATTAAAAGTGTAATTATTTATTTGGAATTAAATAAAGAATTAGTATTGAATACAAATTAAATTGAATTTAAAATTGTAGTTCGATATCATTCAAGAATACGCACTTTGAGTACTTATTCTTAAACGAGTTGGACTCGCGCAAATCAAATCATTTTTTGAACATTGGATGATCACTTAATTCAAAGATTAATTAATTGGATTAGATTGATTGAATAACATGCTTTGTGTGAATACATGGATGTATTGTATGAATAATGTATATCGGATGGATATTAGATGGGTGAGGGCAATTTTGGAAATTATTGTAATAATTTAGAATTTATTAAATTGGACCTGCGTGTCCAGCCTTTATCTCTCGATTCTTTGTAATTCTCTTCTCACCAATTCCCCTTAATGGAATGAGGTTTCTTTATTGTATTATGTAATTGGGTAGAAGTTAGAATAGTGCTAGCCGGGAGAGGAGGGAGTGAGTGATTTGTTCTAGAACAATTTGTGAGATATCCATCCGCATATCATTATTAATTTATTTATCACGCCTTATTATGCTTTTAGAATGCATGTTTAAGGGTGTATGATGAGACCTAATCAAAGATAATTAATTGGTTGCCAATTACGCGAAAAACCCTCAATCAAATATTAAGCGTTTTCCTTCCATTGAGTGATTCATTCTCAAGATCCAAGATTGGCATTGGTTTGTTGGCCAAAGTCAATCCTTTGTCCATCGCGGATGTGTTTGAATCATGAAGGCTTTGTTCCATATCGTATGTCTTGCCCAAGTTGTGATTTGTTGGCCAAAGTCAAGATCACTTCTTGTTCATCGACATCGATTACGAAGCTTTCCAAAGTCAATGGGTCCCGCTTAACTGGAATCATTAAGCTTGTTGAGCCAAAGCCAAGGCTTAGTTGATTCAGAGGAAAAAGGTTAGGAAATATATTGGATATATTGGCATATATATTGTATATATGTTTCGGACTTGGAGGTCCACCTACCGGATCTAGGAATTGGATGAGATCCAATTGATCTTAGAGATCTACCTAGTTAAATATCATACAGCTTGTTGGCCAAAGTCAAGGTTGTGTGTTATTTAACGGGATCCTAGCCAACTAGGAAACTAGGTTTCCCGAGTACTCAACAGAGGGTTAGAGGCTCGCCGAAAAATAGTGGGAGGCTAGTATTGAATTTGCAATTTTGTTCAAATACTTGCCAATACGCGCTTTCAAATTATTTCGTCAATTATATATTTATTAGTTGGACTAATATTTTATTATTTTTCTTGTAACAGTTGGACTGTACCCAAATATCGTTAATTGAATAGTTTGACTATTGCAATTAAGATGACTGGAAAGATCGGGGTTAGAGACATTATCATGGGTGAAAATGTCTTTAATGGCGCGAACTTTCCTGATTGGGATATGAACCTCAGGATTGTCCTGGGGGCTGAGAGGATGCTCTATACGATAGAGAGACCTCTCGGGCCTAAGCCCGGAAATGAGCAGCCGCTTGAGCTTGAGCTTTGGAAGACTCATAGCGATGACAACTCAACTGCTCAATCCGTCATGCTCGCTGCGATGACCCCTCAATTTCATCGCCAAAACAAGGGATTGGATCCATATACTATGATGGCAAAATTGAAGGACCTTCATCGATCTAACCTTAGATCGCAAAGGTATGAATTGCAGAAGAAGCTCTTTCGCTCACGAATGTCAGAGGGTACATCTATTGAGCACCATGTGTCACAGATGATTGCTGACATTGAACAGCTGGGTCAGCTAGGCATAACCTTTGAGGCTGAGACTTCTATAGATTTGATCTTGCAGTCTATTCCTGACAGCTGGAGCGGGTTCATCATAAACTACAATATGATGAACCAAGACCATACTCTTGGGAGCTGATGGCAATGTTGCGTGAAGCAGAAAAAGAGCTATTGAAGGGAAAAAGCGTGAGGCGCACTTCGCTTCAACATCTCAATCTCCGAGGGCTTGGCCCAAGGCAACTGGAGGTGTAAAGAAGAAGAAGAAGAAGAAGAATAAGGGCAAGGCCAAATCGTCAAAGTCTTCTGGGAAGGCTAAGGACAAATCCCAAGATGTATGCCTGCAGTATGGCAAATGGGGTCACTGGAAGCGAGACTGCCATAAGTACAAGGCGCACATGAAGGAAATCAAAGCGGGCAAGACACCGACTTCATGTATGTTTGTTATAGAAATAAACATGTCTACTTCTAGTTTTAAAAATTATATTTTTGATTCTGGTTGTGGTTGTGGTACTCATATATGTACTGATGTGCAGGATCTGCGGATTAGCAAGAGACTGGCCTCAGGAGAGATAGACCTCCGAGTTGGAAATGAGACAAGAGTCGTCGTTTTGGCTGTTGGGACTTATATTTTGGAACTGCCCTCGGGGCATGTACTAAATCTTTCAGACTGTTATTATGTACCTAGTTTGACTAGGAATATTATATCTGTATCTTTATTGGCCCAATGTGGCTATACTTTTGTTTTTAGAAACACTGGGTGTTTTATGTATAAAAAATGATATGGAGATATGCAGTGCTGATGTGAATAATGGTCTTTATATTTTGAATATAAATCAATCTCAAACATATAATGTAACAAACAAAAGGCTTAAATTAAGTAACAAAGATGAAACTTATATGTGGCATTGTCGTCTGGGACACATTAACAAGACTCACATATCCACACTTTCGAAGAGTGGGTACTTGGACGGATTTGATCCAAATTCATATGACGTCTGCAAATCTTGTTTATTAGGAAAAATGCCTAAAACACCTTTTAGCGGTAAAGGTGCACGTGCCACCGAACTGTTAGCCCTCATTCATAGTGACGTATGTGGGCCCATGTCTAGCCAGGCTAGAGGTGGATATGAATACTTCGTAACCTTTACGGATGATGCATCGCGTTATAGTTATGTGTATCTTATGAGACACAAGTCGGAAACCTTTGAGAAATTCAAAGAGTTTCGTTACGAAGAATAAAAACAGACCGGCAAAAGTATTAAGACATTACGGTCGGACCGTGGTGGAGAATACTTAAGCAATGAGTTTTTTGATTACTTGAAAGAGTATGGTATTCTTTCACAGTGGACTCCTCCCAGAACACCGTAATTAAATGGTGTGTCCGAACGGAGAAACCGAACTTTGTTGGACATGGTAAGGTCGATGATGAATTACACTGAGCTACATATTTCCTTCTGGGGATATGCATTGAACAGTGCAATACTTATTTTGAATAAGGTTCCGTCAAAGTCTGTTCAACAGACTCCGTATGAAATATGGACAGGAAAGAAATCGGGTTTCTCATTCCTGGAGATTTGGGGTTGCTGGGCATACGATAAACGTTTGGATAGTACCAAACTAGAACCCAAATCGGATAAGTGTCTATTTATAGGTTATCCTAGGGAAACCAAAGGATATTACTTTTACAACCCACAAGAGAACAAGGTATTTGTTGCTCTACATGCGGTTTTCCTTGAGAAGGAATTCCTAAATGCAGTGGTTAGTGGGAGGAAAGTAGAACTCGATGAAAATCGGAGTGATACTGTTCCTGGCACAGAATCCTTAACGGAATATGAACAGTTTATCAGGGATGAGATTGTACCACAATCTTCGAATACACAAGAACTGCGTAGGTCAGAGAGAGTCAGAAAAAAACCTGAGAGGTATGGGTTTCTGATCTCACCTCATGTGGATATTAATCTTATTGAGGAAGACGAACTGGCTACGTATGAGGAAGTGATACAAGGTATCGACTCCGGTTTATGGTAAGATGCCATGAAATCCGAAATGGATTCCATGTATACCAACCAAGTTTGGACACTGGTTAATGCACAAGAAGGCGTAAAGCCTATTGGTTGCAAATGGGTCTTCAAGAAGAAGACCGACATGGATGGCAAACAAACGTACAAAGCCATGCTTGTAGCGAAAGGGTATCATCAATGACATGGTGTCGATTACGACGAAACTTTTTCACTTGTTGCCATGATTAAATCCATTCGGATAATGCTTGCTATTGCTGCATATTTCAATTATGAGATATAGCAGATGGATATCAAAACCGCTTTCCTTAACGGAAACCTTTTGGAGGATAATTATATGCAATAGCCTGACGGTTTTTTAAACATGCGAACAAGGTTTGCTAGTTAAATCGATCCGTTTATGGATTGAAGCAAGCATCGCGTTCTTGGAACCAACGTTTTGATGAGATCATAAAATAATATAATTTCATTCAAAATGAGGATGATCCTTGTGTATATAAGAAGGTTAGTGGGAGCGCACTGACATTCATTGTCCTTTACGTTGATGATATATTGCTTATTGGCAATGACATTCCCATGCTACAATCGGTGAAAGCTTGGCTTTCATTAAAATTCTCCATGAATGATCTGGGAGAAGCAGCTTTTATTCTAGGAATAAAGATCTACCAGGATAGATCTAGAAAGCTGTTTGGACTCTCCCAGAGCACATATATTGACAAAGTGTTGAAGAGATTCAACATGGAACAGTCTAAGAGGGGACTGTTGCCAGTTTCACATGGAGTCACTCTATCTAAGGACATGTGTCCTAAAACTTAAGATGAGAGAGACAACATGAGTAGGATCATATTCGCTTCGGCAGTCGGATCGATCATGTATGCCATGATATGTACGCGACCTGATGTCTCGTATGCTTTGAGCATGTGTAGTCGCTATCAGGCCGATCCAGGTGATGGTCACTGGATGGCGGTTAAGAACATTCTTAAGTATCTTAGACGAACTAAGGATGCTTTCTTAATCTACGTATTTTGTTTGAACAACGGAGTAGTAAGCTGGAAATCTTCCAAGCAAGAGACTGTTGCCGATTCAACAACATAAGCGTAGTATATTGATGCAGCTGAAGCAGCAAAAGAGGTAGTTTGGATCCGTAAATTCCTAATTGGATTAGGAGTAGTTTCGTTAGCAGCTGAGCCCGTTCCATTGTATTGTGACAATAATGGGGCTATAGCGCATGCTAAGGAACCGCGGTCTCATCAACGATCCAAGCATGTTCTTCGACGTTTCCATATGATTCGTGAGATCATACATCGCAGATTAACTATGTGACAATGGAAATTGATATTTTATCAGAGGACAACATTGCAGATCCGCTGACGAAAGCTATTCCTTAGTAAAAGTTTGAGCGACATGTACATAGTTCAGGTGTTAGATGCTTGAGTGACTGGCTATAGGCCAAGTGGGAGATTGTTGGACAATTATGACCCATAGCGTCACTATTTGTAAAAGACATTGTGGTTTTTGTACAAATTAACTATGTGACAATGGAAATTGATATTTTATCATTTAGTAATTAGATTACTTGTATAAATAAATGATAAAAGTCATTATGATTAGTTCCGGATTATAAGATATGAGACAATATCAATCCACAAAGGTTTAATCATTAAATATCCATAGTCGTAGTATTATCGAGACTGGACATCGATAATGCGGAATAGACTAGTATTACACTTGTGCGTGTTATGGAAGCGTAACAGCATAGTTCTCATATATTTAAATATTGGATGCTTATGCAAGTGTGATAGGAGGTTGTGTTTGCCGATGGTACGGAAACAGCTTCGCTCTAGATAGACCCCGCGGAGTCCCATTGGTAGTATGACTATGTGTCTATGGGAATCCGCATCAGGGTAGGTGTATTTGGTCTTAACCTGAGACTTGCATTGCTAGTACTTACGACAATTAATACGTTTTGGTTTTGGTCGTCCGGGACTTTAACAGGTTCTGTGTACGCCTCTTATGGGTTTATTGAGAATCGTAGTGTATTGGGTGTGATGTCAAGGCGGAAGTATCACTTCAGTCAGATGGAGATGATGATCTCGCAGGGATACATAACTGGTTCTATATTATGTTGCAACTATCGAGATAATATGACAAGGTCATGATTATCCGATTATTGAGACTAGTTACTTGTGATCCGATAGATGTTTCGTAAGGGGCAGACATTATTCCAGCCCCAGGCCTTACATGTGACATCAGATACTGGATCGCTGTAGGCACTGCATTTTTGCATATAAGTCCCGATGAAGAGCCTCGTACGGAGGCACTACCTTTTATGTCGCAGAATTCGCGGGAAACGGATGTCGGAAGGGAAAAGTCAAGAATTGACATCTTGTTGAATTTAATTCGCTTGTTTAGCTTTGGGTTTGCTCGTTGGACCTTCGTTTCAAAATCATCCTTGGCCCAAAACCCCCGCAAGCCACACTTCCTTGGCCCAAACACCAAAGCCCACGCCCAAAGCCCACCAAGACACCAAAGCCCAAGCCCAAAGCCCACCAAAACCAAGCTAACCAACAAATAAAACCCCATATTCACGCCCAAACCAACAAAAACAAAAACCACCCAAAACACACAAAATAAAACACAAACAAAACAAGCCAAAATAATCAAACACAAACCAACAAAAATACAAACCACTAACCAACTAAGCAACAAAGCAACAAACAAACACCAAACAACAAACAAACAAAAATCACAACCCTCATTCACCACCCATGCCTCACGCCCAAACAATAATAAACAAACCCCAAACACAAACCAACAAAAACAAGAACCACACCAAGCACAAACCAACAAAGACAACCCATGCACCCCACATGAAACAACCAAAATGATAAAACCCTCCATGCACCTCACACTCACCAAACAACAAACAAACAAAACTCATATAATCAAAAGCAATGCATTTCACCCAATCACAAACAAACACAAATATAATCAACAAACCACCCATAACCACCCATGCAAACCCATTCCAAACCCATAACTACCACACATACGTCCCTCTCTCTCTTACTTTAAAAATAAAACCATATAAACCCTAATAACACTCACGCACAGCCTGGCTCATGGACTTCATTCATCTGAACGCAGCTAAAACACCAAAAAAACCCTACTGACCTTGCACCGAACAAACCTAACGTAGCAAGCCCCTATCACTCTCATCACTCTCGGCAACCCATCTTCAACACTACCCCTCACGCACAAAGTCATTAAACACATAGCCATCATATCCTTCTCGCAGCCTTCATGCAAATAAACCACAATAAAACCCTAATTCGAACCCTAGACAGATCATCTCTCTTATTCCTTCGTCATCCTTCTTCTCAACCCTCATCAGCCTAAACACTCACCACTCTCGACTTGGACTCCCCATTCACGAAAACAACTAAGAGAATATGCCTCTCCCTCTCAATAACCTACACGGCCATCAACCATAATTCCCCTCTCATTCAAGTCACACACTGCCTTCACGCACACAGCTTGCAATCCACGCATAAAGCCACTCAGCTCACTCTAACGGCACTACCCTCTCTCCATAAATAACAACTAAACACAAAGCTAACCACCTGGACACCTTCACGCAGCACTTTTCTCCCTCTCCACACTCGGCACAATAAATCAAAAGAGATAGAAACCCTAGCATCCACTCTCGGCCCTCTCTCTCATCTTCACAAAACGCTTCACTCTAACGCATTGCCATTCACTCACGTCTGGAACACATAAACAGCCACTGCCCTTCATGCCATTAGCCTTCATCCATTAGCCTTCCATTCACGCACATAGCCTTCAAAGACACAGCCCTTGCTTCACGTCCCTCACAAACTGCCCTTGTTCACTCCCATAACAGCCTTAAATCAGCATCTAAAACACGCCCAACTACCCCTAAAACCAGCCTCTGAAATACGCCCAAACTGCCTCTGAAACCAGCACCTGAAACACGCCCAACTACCCCTGAAACCAGCCTCTGAAACAAGCCCAAACTGCCCCTAAAACCAGCCCCTGACTCACGCCCATAACAGCCCTCAATCAGCCCCTGACTCACGCCCAAATTGCCCATGAAACCAGCCCCTGAAACATCGAAAACAGCCCCTGAAACCACCCCCTGAACCACCAAAAATAGCCCTTGTAGTTAGCCCATGAACACACCTGAATACCCCTGAAACAGCCTCTGGTTTTCACGCCAAACTCCCTTTCAGCAGCCCCTGAAACTGTCCCCTATATACCTCAATACAATGACCAGAAAATACAATGAAATCAACAGTGAAACAGAGTGAAAATAGCAGCCCAAATCCTTGTTGTGCGTTGCGAATCTTATGGCTCGTCGGATTTCACTTAGGGCATTTTAGAACCCACCTGCTTAGCTAGGACGGAATCCCTGAGCAGTTTTTTAGAGTTTGTTAGCTATAGACTGACTTCCCCCCTCTTTTTTATCTTTCGGATGTTAGGGATGTCTGACAATAGTTCTTCCCTGAAAACCCTGCTAAACCCTCAACTCCCCCTGCTGAAGAGCTCTGCTCGGGCTCGGGGGCACCCAGCGTCGAAGATCTTGACACTACCCCTACCCCTTCCGAAGTTGAGCAAGATAGTTATCATCAGAGGGTCCCTCGGAGGGACCCAGAGCCCAGTGAGCTTGATTGCTCGGCTCTGGATATGGATCGGCCTTCCAAGATAACCGAGGACGATCTAGCGCTGCTGCGGCAACGATACGATATTCCCATAGATATCGCCCTCGAAGTTCCGGGTCCGATGGATCGTGCTAGTCAGCCTGATGAGGGCTCGGTGGCAATTCTTCCTGCCTTCTTCAAGTGTGGGTTGCGGCTGCCAATGCAACGTTACTTCGCTTGGATGCTGGCTGAGATGGAGATTGCTCCTTGTCAATTGAGTCTGAATAGCTGGAGGATTTTGGTCGGCCTACACGTGGTCTAGCACCGAGCGGGGCTTGGTGAGCCTTCTTTTGAAGAGGTGAAGAGGTTGTATCGGTTGAAGGCCAACCCAAAGACTCACCACGGTTGGTACTACCTTTCTGCTTATGACAGTTCGTCAAACGTCGTCCAAAAGCTCCCTGACTCCAATAAGAATTTCAAAGATCTCTGGTTCTGGGCCACTGGAGATTGGGGACGGACCCTGAGGTCGGATGAATGGGAGATCTTGGTACCGGATATCTTTAGGGCGGGAGGTTAGGAGATTAACCTTTAGCTTTTCTTCCCTTAGTTTTTTTTTTATGTTTTTGCATTCTTACCCATTTTCTTCTATTCCTCCTAGCCTGTTGAAGGGATGCTCCCAAGGTTTCCCATCAGGTCCGGAAGCGGGTACTATGGGCTCGGCGGTATGCCGCTTTTTGGAGGGAGTTGGTAAATAATATGGCCTTTGCTGAGTCTGGCCTGATTCGGGTTGTTCCTCTAAAAGTCCCGGGTCGGATAGGTAGATCTGTTACTGTTGTGTTTTTTTTTATTGTTTCTTCTGCTTTCTTCGTCTTTTAGAAGAAAATATCGTTTATGCTTTTGCCAAGGTTTCGTACTGATCATGCCTTTTGCCTTTTGCTCTTACAGGCATGTCGAAGAGGCCGAAGTATCTTGAGCGGTTGGCCGGTACCATGAAGAAGGTTGGTCATGCTGAAACTGGAACCTCCCGGGCACAGCTCGAATCTGTTGAGGCTGGGAGGGTGTCTTAAGGGAAGGTTTAGTCGGCTGCTCGGGGTCCATCTTCTCCCTCTGGTGCGTAGTTATCAGGATCTGCTCGGCTGGTCAGTCCGCCGAAGCCTTTCAGGAAGAGGAGGCGCCAGTTCGGGGCAGAGGAGACTGGGCTGGTTTAAGAGATGGAGGAGGAGCCCGTCCCGAGTAAGAGGAAAGATGCCCGTCGGGGGAAAAAATATTCTGAGGGTTCCTCCAAGAAGCAAAAAGGTTATGTGATCCTTGGTGTGGAAGATTTGGGGGAAGACATCCGGGAGGCTACTTCCCATCTAGTGCCGGCCTTTAATGAACTGGCCGAGGTGATTCCTCCGGAGGAGGTTTCGAGATATGAGGTTGTCTCTCCTGAGGCTTTGGTGACAGAGATGGGCTCCCAAATGGCGAAGGTAGTTACTCTTTTCCCTTCTGATTTCGGGTATTTGCTTTCTTATCTCACATCTTGACTTCGTTGTTTTGTGCAGGCTACTTACCTTATGGCCAAAAATAAGGACCTCCTCTTGAGTCTACTTTCTGAGGGTGGTCAGTCCCAGAGACTTCAGAATCGCCTTACAGAGGTGGAGACTAAACTGGCCGAAATGGAGGAGGTGATAAAGAATCAGGAGCTGACTGCGATCGAGACCTTCAAAACAAATAAGGCTCTTAAGGCTGCTGCTGCGCTGGAGCGAAAACTTGCCGATACCGCTAGGGAGGATTTGAAGGACGCCCAATCTGAGATTGGCATTTTGAAAGTGAAGGTGTCCAGTGCTGAGGCCAAACTGAAGGCCAATGACGAACAAATGGTACGGGTTCGGGATGATCTTGAGAGGAAAGAGGCCGAACTTGAGGTCGAGAATGATGCTATCATCCTTGAAGGGGTTGGTGATTGTGCTGAATTAATACCGATGGTACTGTCTGGTCTGAATATGGATCCTATCTACGCGGCCATCAGTTTTTGCAAGGGGGAAATTTCCGAGGAAGAGTTCCGTCAGTGGCTCCCTTCTTCCCCTGAAGTGGTGGCCGACCCCGAGCCGATCTCAATCGTCCCTATTTCCCAGGCTTCTTATGATGGCACCCCTATGGCCCCTGCTCCGGGAGAGGACCGTCCAGGGATCCCTCTAGCTTTTGAGACCGAGCATGTCGAGGATCCACCTGCCGTTGGTGCGGACGCTGCTGCCCCTTCTCTTGAGACCGAACCGATCCTTCCGTCTCATGCTCCTGTTGTTGATGTGGCCATTCCTCCTCCTGAAATCGAGCCGACCCATCCATCTTCTATTGCTGAAGAGAGATCTCTTACCCCTGTGAGGGCTGGTTGTTGAGGGGAAGACCCGAACGGGGCCCTCTGTACACTTTAATCTCTTTTTTTTTGTAATAACATTGTATAAGGTGACCCCTTTCTTTGAATATATATATATTTTTTTGCCTTCTCTTCTTCTCTTTTATGTTTTTCTTTTTGTTTCCTTTCAACCGAACACTTGAGACCCCTCCGTGGTGGACAATATGAGTTGGAGGGACGTAGTCCGACCCCGAGCTGAGGGAAACACTTGGCTCTGGGGAAATGTTACGTCCCCAGTCCAAGGAAGTCGACTCGGTGGGACGTAACCCGACCCCGAGCTGAAGGAAACACTTGGCTCTGGGGGAATGTTACGTCCCCAGTCCAAAAAAATCGACTCAGTGGGACGTAACCCGACCCCGAGCTGAAGGAAACACTTGGCTCTGGGGGAATGTTACGTCCCCAGTCCAAGGAAGTCGACTCGGTGGGACGTAACCTGACCCCGAGCTGAAGGAAACACTTGGCTCTGGGAGAATGTTACGTCCCCAGTCCAAGGAAGTTGACTCGGTGGGACGTAACCCGACCCCGAGCAGAACATCGATCTTGGTGGTGCGAGAACAGTCTAAATCTGATCTAGCCAAATGGCCTCGGCGGAACGAATCCAGCCCCGAGCCGATTAATCATATGGCCTCGGCGGAACGAATCCAGCCCCTAGCCGATTAATCATATGGCCTTGGCGGAACGAATCCAGCCCCAAGCCGATTAATCAAGTGGCCTCGGTGGAATGAATCCCGCCCCGAGACGATTAATCAAGCGGGACTTATTCAGAAGGGAAGTGAATCAACCTTTTGAAGCCCTACTGAGTCCGGCACGGGCGTCCCCCTACCAGACCAGTGAAAAACAAAAACAAAACTATGGAAAATAAAATCAAAAGGCGGGGGGGACTTAGCACTTATCCCAAAACAAAAATGTTTCGCAAGCATAAACAACAACATGGATGCCTCAAAACAGCGTCCTGTCTGAGGCCTCCTAAACACAATTCTGAATCTTTCAATTCAGTGTCCCGGCGAACCATGATTTGGATCAGTAGAGCGTTTAAAATGGTAAGGGCACATCCTCTATACGTCAGGTCACTGTGGAGCCTGTGTATTTGTGTGGGGCTCCTCCTTACCGCGCTGGAGCAGGCACACGCCACAGGGGCCCAACGCCTCCCCGTAATGCGCCTCTCTTGGATCCAAATGATGAATGGATCAAAGAGTGTTCGGGATACTAATGTCACTTCCCTCCTTAGGTCCGATAGCACTGGAGCTAGCAATCGTCATGGGGGCATCATCACTCCCCGTGCTATGCTTTCCCACGGATCCATTACATCAGGTAAGTGAGGATCAAAGAGTGTTCGACACATTAAGGGCATATCTCTCCTTATGTTCGGTAACACTGGAGTAAGTAATCGCCACGGGGGTATCATCCCTCCCCGTGCTATGCTTCTCACGGATCCTATGCATCGAGTATGTCCCTGAATATTCTGAGGACCCCGAGCTAAAAAGATATTTGGTTCTGGGGGATGTTCCGTCCCCAGGCCAATAAGCATGACTCGGTGGGACGTAACCCGAACCCGAGCTGTAACAAACATCGATCTCGGCGGTACAAGAGCAGACCCGAGCGGAAAGAGACATCGGTCTCGGCGGTACAAGAGCAGGCCCGAGCCGGAAAGAGACATCGATCTCGGCGGTACAAGAGCAGGCCCGAGCCGGAAAAAGAAACATCGGTCTCGGTGGTACAAGAGCAGCCCTAAGCCGGAAAGATCTCGGCGGTACAAGAGCAGACCCGAGCCGGAAAGACACATCGGTCTCGGCGGTACAAGAGCAGACCCGAGCCGGAAAGAGACATCGGTCTCGGCGGTACAAGAGCAGACCCGAGCTGGAAAGAAACATCGGTCTCGGCGGTACAAGAGCAAACCCGAGCCGGAAAGATACATCGGTCTCGGCGGTACAAGAGCATACCCGAGCCGGAAAGAGACATCGGTCACGGCGGTACAAGAGCAGACCCGAGCCATAAAACAAATACCAAAACCATTGTATGAGCCATAACAAACAAGTATAATCAAATGTCAACCTAAGTCAGAAGAGGTTTTACTCACCTTTTTGGGATCTGTTGCTTTCTTGCAACTCTACAAGGGTCACTACAAGCAAGGCTCTTCTTAATGCATCCTCTCTACATCTCAACATTCCACGCATCCGACCGGATGACTTCCGCTGTCAACTTGGTCGACCTCAAAAACCGAATGGTCTATGTACATACTGAGATAGCCATCTTTCACCAAGTCTTCCACCTGCTTCCGCAGGTCTCTGCACCCATTCGTGGCATGTCCCCTTACGTTATGGTAGATACAGTATGCCCTACTATTTCCCTCCTCAATCGGGAACCTCCTCAAAGTAGACTCGGCCAACAGACCTTTATCCTGGATTTCTCGAACTATCTGGTGAAATCCATGGCGATCGGTGATTTCCATCTACTGCCATCGTCTTACTACGCGAGGTGCTTTTTGTTGAGTTCCCCACAGACGGCGCCAACTGTTGAGGGAGGATTGTCTCGGGAGTAATATTCCCATATTGCCCTGAGTGCAAAATCAGCCGTCAACAGTTTATATGGGAATATCGGTCTCACAAACATATAGCAGTAAATCTCAAAGGTTTAAGCTTAAAGGTTTAAATGGTATTTCCTTAATAGCTCAAAGGTTTTCTCAGGTCGGTGACGTGGCATCCTGGCGCCTCAGACATTGTTATCATGTCGTCAACATATACCAGCATTGATGTGCTGATGAGTGGTTTGAAAATCTTGTTGACCAGCCTCTGAAAGGTGGCTCCTGCGTTTTTTAATCCGAAGGGCATTACTTTATATCAGTAAAGCCCCTTATCGGTGATAAAAGTTGTTTTCTCTTCGTCAGCAAGGTGCATCTTTACCTGGTTGTATCCAGAGAAAGTGTCCATAAAACTCAGTAGTCCCTTGCAAGCTGTAGTATCTACTAGCTGATCTAAGTTTGGCAATGGGAAGCTGTCCTTCGGGCATGCTTTGTTGAGGTCGGTGAAGTCTACGCACATCCTCCACGTCCCGTTCGCTTTCTTTACCAATACCACGTTTGAAACCAATTCTGGGTACTTGACTTCTCGGATGAAGCCTGCTTTTAACAGTTTTTCCACCTCGGACGCCACTGCTCTGCACCGTTCTTGGTTAAAGATTCTTCTTTTCTGTTTAACCGGTTTATGTGCCGGGTTTACTGCCAAGCGGTGATTGATAAACTTTGGATCAATTCCGGGCATGTCATTATGTCCCCATGCGAAGATGTCGGGGTACTCTCGTAGGCATTCCAGCAGGCCCTTTTTTAGGATCTCATCCAAGTTCCCCCTATCTTTATGCTTTTACTTGGTCAAAGAGGTTGATTTCTTCTAATTCTTCAGCTGCCTCTAGCCGGGCAATTTTATCCGGGCGAGGGCCTGGGTCCTGCCTTGGATTTTCCTCGTCTTCCCCCATTTGCCTCTTCCTGGTGCTGCCTTCGATGCAGAGGGTTTCTCGTGAGAGAGTGGCGAAACAACTGCTGGCTATCTTCCGACTTCCGTATATGATTCTGATCCCTTCACGGGTAGGAAATTTTAGTTTCAGGTAGTAACAGGACATTGCAGCCTTCGTTTTCATCATAAAGGGCCGGCCGACAATGACTTGGTAACTACTTAGGCAGTCCACCACGGTGAAGTTTACCATAACTGTCCGGGTTCGGGGGTGAGTTCCGATGGTTGTTGCCAGTTGTATTCTTCCGAGCGGGATGACCGTTGAGCCTCCAAAACCATACAGGGGGGTGCCGTCGATAGTTAAGGTTACATATTCTACTCCCAGGCTTTCTAAAGCTTCCTTGGATATTATGTCCACTGCGCTTCCGGGGTCTACCAGGATTCTATCCACTTCTGTACCGCTGATTGTAGCTTTGATTATCAGTGCGTCATCATGGGGGAAACTCACCCCTCGTGCATCCTCGTCGGTGAACATTATGGGTACCGATCGACCTCCTTGTAGTGTCGGGGGTCTTTCTGTTCCTAGCACCTCTGCCCCTCGAGCTCGGCTGTAGTTTTTTCTTGACCGGTTAGAGTCCCCAGCCAGCGTATTTCCCCCTGCGATGATGTTCACCTGTCGGTTTCGTGCCCTCTGTCTGGCTGCCATGGTTTCGTGGTCGATGTAACTATTTAGATACCCATTTCTGGCTAGGTCCTCCATTTGTTCCCGCAGATCTTTACATTCATCTGTTGTATGCCCTCTCAGGTTATGATGTAGGCAGTAAGACTTCTGGTTCCTTTTATCTGGGGGGAACCTCTTGAGGTCCGGTTCTATCAAGAGGCCTTTTTCCTGTATCTCCATAATGATTTGCCCCAGTGGCTTGCTCAGGGGAACATATGTTTCTTGTCGGACTATAGGATTCACCTGAGTCGCGACCCCTCTTTCCTGATCTCTTCGAGGTATCGGCTTGAATTCTTTGGGTTTTGGATTGAATCTTTTGAATTCCCGGTTCGGTCGTCGGGGGGCCTCTGTTCTTGCTGTTCTTTCTCGAATGGCCGTCCTCCTCCGGGAGATCCTTTCATCGCTTTCTACTAAGACGAACTTCCGGGCTACTTCTAGAGCGGCGGCATAATCTGGGGTGTCCTGGATTCTTAGATGAGTCCATAACCTCCCGACCTTTAGGGCTCCCTTTAAGCTTTCTAGGGCTTCTAGGGACTCGTATCCCCCGACTTCCAGTACCATGTTGTGGTATCTTTCAATAAAATTTTTCAGGGGCTCGTCGTCTCCTTGCTTCATAAGTCTTAATTCTCCAATCGTCTTTTTGGGAACGCATGCCCCTTTAAAGTGTCGAATGAATGATTTTTTAAGTTGTGTGAAGCCTTCGATGCTCCCCGGAGCCAGACTTCTATACCATAGGGTAGCGGGTCCACCTAAAGTCAGGGGGAACACTTTGCAGATGGCATCTCCTACTACTCCCTGGACTTCCATTTGCAGGACAAAGCTTTCGATGTGGGATTTCGGATCAGAGTGACCTTTATAAGGTGCCATGGTCGGCATGCTGAATCGCTTTGGGAATTTTGCCGACCTAATTTTTTCCGTGAGGGGAGATTCCTCCTCACCGTCCCAGGCATCACTTGCGTCAGCCTTGAGGCCTACCCCCCACTTGGTCATCTCCTTTTTTAACTAAGACTTTATCTCACTGGTCGTGCCGCCATGTCGTCTTCTGTGCCTCTCTGTGCGTCCTATGCCCCGGGTGCGGCGTTCCTCATGGTTTGAAATTTCTCGCATATCCTCGCTATATTCCCTGCCTTCTCTTCGGGAGTCGTGGAGGCTATCATAGGAGGGATCAGGTGATTGTCCTCTTCGTCCTCTTTCCTCCTCTTCCCATGTGTCCTCTGTTTGTGAATCTTTTCTACAACCACGGATTTTATCCCGTAGGGGCCTCTCGTCCTGGGCCCATCATCCTCGCTGGTATCTACCACCCTTTTCCCTTATGCTTTCTCACCTCTTCCTCGACTGGTTCCGCCTTCGGGTCTCTTGTTGTTCGTTCCTTCCATTCTCTTCAGCCGATCTATCATGGATTTCATGTTTTCTTCCATCTTTTTCATCCAGTCTGTTGCCGGACTCTCTGAAGATTGATGATTTCCACCCTCTGCCATTGTCTTACTACGTGAGTTGCTTTTTGAAAGTTCCCCACAGACGGCGATATGTTTGTGAGTTGCCTACAGTTGTTGACGGCTGATTTTGTGAGACCGATATTCCTATTTTAACAGAACCACAGACGGCGCCAACTGTTGACGGCTGATTTTGGTCTCAGGGCAATATGGGAATATTACTCCCGAGACAATCCTCCCTCAATAGTGAATTTGTTCGGTTAAGGGGAAACCAAAAGCAAATTTAGCAAAAGACATATAAATACGCCAATCAACAAGGAGATTTAACGTGGTTCGGCGGATCAGATCCAACCTACGTCCACGGGCACAAAATGGATGATGTTTTTTATTACTCAAATACGTTTCTTAGATCTTTTTTCCGTGCTTTTACAAGTCAGAGCTTGATGATTCAGATGCCTTTTACACATTCTCTACCCTTCTATTTATAATAGTGAAGAAATCAGACTCCTTCTAGTATAAGGATTCCTAGTTGATACAATTTCCTTCTCCCGCAAGGATTCCTAACTAAATCTTACTTTTATTTTCTTTATCCCACTAGGACTCTGATTCTTCAGTTTTCCCTATGAAAGTAGGATAGCTTATCTTCTGGAGCATATCCCGCCGTACTCTCGGTCTTTCAGGTGGTCGGTCATGATAGTTTTTTTGTACTGAGAGTGCTGCTGTCGTCCCGATGAGTGCCCGGTTATCTTGAACTCAAGTGCTCGGTTATCTTGTACTCAAGTGCTCGGTCTCTTCCTGTTGTGGTCGGTCTAGTAACTTATAAGGTGGTCGGCCTTTTATTGTAAAGTGCTCGGGCCCTTACTGCTGGTTTTTGTTGGGTCGGTAGTAATGATCTCATCCAAGAAGGGAATTACCCTTCTACCATTGTCGTGCTGTTTTAAATATCATAGTGCCTAAAAACACCATGAACAGTATTTATGTGTAATATTTTCTTTCCTAATTGGTTGTATTCTTAAGGTTATATAAAATCATCTATTGTAAATACTTTATTAAGCAAATATATAGAGTATTATACTCTATTTCTCTACCGCAACATTTTAGTTTCTCAAAACTATTAAGGTCGCATATTTACGAAGCCCAGCTCAGCAGATCTTTAACCGTTGCATAGATCTGCAATTGATCTATAATATCGCATATATTATGGTAAAATTATAGGAATCCTTCCACATATATTTGGAAAGAAAAGACTAATTACTAAATACATTGAATTTTTCTTTCTTTGAAAAGCAAGCACAAATGAGTTATTATATATATATATATATATATATATATATATAATTTTGATTTGATTTTACAATATTACTTTCAAACTATTTTTTTAAGCACTTCATATAAGCAAACCTTGATAATTTCCTTTAAACAAGATTCTGACTTAAATTTAATTAAATAACAATAAAAAGTGAATATATTTAGTATTTACTTTTTGTTGACATACCCCAAGGTTCTTCATTTTAAAAAGTGATCCAACGGTCAGCAAAAAAAAAAAAAAAAAAAAAAAGGAAAACCGGACAAGTTGGTAATATGCATGAAAAATCAAAACTCCTCTCACTCCACAAATCCATATCTCACTCAAGATCTGTCTCTCTCTCAAACAATAAATTTTTCCCTAAAATTGTACCCTAAAATTGCGATATAAGAAGAAGAGGGTTACTTTTTGGTTGAAGTTTACTGGGTGGGCTTGTGAATTGTGATTCTCTTAACTAGTTCCTGGAAATAGCCATGGCAGAGTACTTTATATTATCCAACAAGGTACGCTTGTTTGTTTCTTATTTTTGTGGAAGATGGTAACTTTTCATAATTTTATTATATGTTCATAAGAAAAATAGCATTTTTTTCATTTCTATTTTAGAAATTTATTGTTCAACTTTTGTGGCATTTGTGTTCCTTTGTGCATGCTCTGATATGGGTTTTGACAATAAAGTTTGGTTTTTGCTCATTTAGATATAAATAGATAATTGCATTTTCTGAGTTCTTTGTGTGAACCTCTCTTGTCAAACCGACTTTGCCTTTTTTTTTTATAGGTTCTTTTGCTTTAATCTTATTTAGGTTGTTTCACAAGTTTCATTTTTTTTTGGGTTTCTGTTGATTTAGTCATATTATTATCCTTAACACATAAACATCTCTCTCTTTTTTCACTTGTTCTCTTTAATTGTAATAACTTGGATGAAATTTGATTGGAAATTTCTGTTAATTTTATCCTCATGAAATTTGACATATTTGATTATTTTATGTTTCACAAGATTCTCTAATTATAAAGTCTTCAAAGAAATCTCCATTGTTGTTACGGTTGATAGGTTTACAGTTTAGTATTTGCTATGGTCTGTGGCGTTTTATTATGTTCAATCCGTTTAAAGCAAATGAGCATTGGCCCCAGAATTCAATTTCAAAACTTCCAATTCATTGGAGGATCTTATATTCAGTATGGAATCAAACAGAGAGAAATTCCAGGCAATAATGACACCGAACATCTAGAAATTCCCCGTGTGCTTCATCAAAACCCCAGTTTGAACTTTGAAATTCATGGCAATAATGTCACCAAACAGTTGGAGTTCCCTCGCTTGCATTACCCAAAACCCCAAACTTTTAATAGGTAACAAAAAATTAACTGTTTTCTTAATTCTGGATTTGTAACTTGATTTCAGCATGTTTTATTTTGGTTTTCTTAACAGGACTGAATGTGCACATAATCATGTATGATTATTTTCCATAATATCAATACAAAGATCAAGAAGTGGATGGTTTGATACCTTGTTAAATAATCATATGAATGTGAGTTCAAATGGGGAGATTTTCTATGTTATGGATCGGAGGAAAAATATGTCTTCTATTATAAAGACTCTAGATGCAGTTTACAACTTGGATTGGTTTACTAGTGCTTCGAAGAATGAGTGCTCTACAACTGTTGGCTTTAAGTGGATGCTCAATCAGGTATAATGTTCTCTTCAAATTTGTCATTGTTGATCCAGACAACAAAACATATATGTCATGTACTTGCCTTATTGATATTTGACTTACTACTGGTTTATCGTTGAGTATTCTTGTGACTACTGAAGTTAAATTACTCATTGAGCTATGGTCATTTAATTGGCAAGGTAACATCTGCTTTATAAGACATGTTAAGCCAAAGTTTCAGCCACTTCTTCGCTAGTGTACTTCTTGATCATATGCTTGTTTGATGCCTGCTAAGTTGGTGAACTTTATGTCACCTCCCAATCAAGCTGATCTTAAGTGCATAAAAGTTTATGGTTGTACTTTGTTAAACATTGGATTATGCTTGTTCTCTTCATTAGATGACCACAAATTGCAAACTTTAACCAATAATAATTGAAGCCAATCTGTTTTACCTTACAATTCGTCATCTATTTTATTTCCTGTTGCAATTTTGTGAAATTTTTATTTTAATTTTTGTTGATTTTTGAAAAAGATGAGATTGATGTGTTCTCTTTCAATTTAAGCTAGCGATATAGAGTTGTGCTGCAGATGCTTTGAGCATGTGTGTGGACAATGCACAAGATTGTGGCCACCAGATGTGTGCACAATACAAACTAGCCCTATGCTGCCACAAGAAGCAAAACCTTACAACCGCATACCTAACACCTCCAGTGTGCCCATTAGTTGACTTGGTCATCAATAATTCATTTATTAGTTGACTTCAAGTAAATGAGAAAAGAAAATCAAGAAGCTACCTTTTAGAGCTGGTCTCATTTGGTATATATAGATATGGTTCATTTGCTATGTAGATTTGAGAAATAAGCAGAGTGAATTGCATGTTTTGGTTGATAAGTTTGGTAATGGTTTGCTTGAGTCTCATAATGCACATTGTTGTATTCTTTGTTATCTTGATATTGAAGAAATTAATATTAGTAAAAAAGAAACTCGTCTTTTGTTTCTTTATGCCGTATGCAGTTTAATGCATGATATATTTGTCGAATAAAACATACAATTTCAACTTCACTTTAAGGAAACGAGACAAGTATGAATTTAAACTCTCACACATTTGCGTCGATGATAATTATATTATGTAAAATAAAAAATACATGGTAACAAATATAATTTAAAAAATGCTCATCTTATGTAATTAATAAAAATTCATTTTCATACTCATTAGCTTTCATATTAAATAAAAATTAATTAAAAAAATTCTTCTTCATGCTCATTAACTTTAGTGAAATTCCGAAATACTATTAATTATAACCAAATTCTCAACATAATTGAATTTATAGGCTCTCAAAATAACTTCAATAATTTCTTCATGCTCATTAAATTTAGTAAATAAATGTGTAATTAACAAAAATATTAAGTAGTTAATTTGATTTCGATTTCGTCGAAAATGATCGGATATACAACCTTTGACGTACCTAATTCTAAGTAAATATCAACATTAAGAAATCTCTCTTCATGCTCATTAACTGTCGTAGTGAATAAAAAATATAAACGGAAATAATAATTGAGTATATAACTCATGTACATGCTCATTAACATATGTAACTAATGAATATTATAAGTAAATATCAACATTATTAACTTGTGCTCATTCAATTGTGATGTTTCGTCTTTTTGTATTCACTTATAACCATTAAACATGAAATCAAGATCGAAATCGTGATCGAAATCGAAGCATTAAACATGATATTGAATAAAAAGTAATAGTTAGATTGACCAATAACATGAAACTTGACACCATTGATATGCGATTTCACCATTGAGATGCAACTTTCAATCATAAAATATTTATATGCAATAAATATTTTATGCTTCAAAAACAAAATTAAATAATGACCATGAAACTGTTGGATAATTATGACCCATAGCATCACTATTTGTACAGAACATGGTGTTGTTGTACAAATTAACTATGTGACAAAGGAAATTGTTCTTTTATCATTTGTAATTAGATTACCTGGATATATAAATGATACAAGTCCATATGATTAGTACCGGATTAATAAGATATGAGACAATATTAATCCACGAAGGTTTAATCATTAAATATCCCTAGTCGTAGTATTATCGAGACTGGACATCGATAATGCGAAATAGGCTCGTATTACACTTGTGCGCGTTATGGAATCTTACCGGCATAGTTCTCATATATTTGGGTATTGGATACTCATGCAAGTGTAATAGGAGGTTTTCCTATTATCCATGCGGTTTTCCTCGAAAAGGAATTCCTAAATGCAGTGGTAAGTGGGAAAAAAAGTAAAACTCGATGAAATTCGGAGTAATATTGTTCATGGCACTGACTCCCTTACGGAACATGAACAGTTCATCAGGGATGAAACTGTACCACAATCTTCGAATACACAAGAACCGCGTATGTCAGAGAGATTCAGAAAACAACCTGGGAGGTATGGGTTTCTGAGCTCACCTCATGTAGATATTAATCTTATTGAGGAAGATGGACCGACTACGTATGAGGAAGTGATATAAGGCATCGACTCCTTTTATGGCAAAATGCCATGAAGTCTGAAATGGATACCTTGTATACCAGCCATGTTTGGATATTGGTTGATGTACCATAAGGCATAGTGCCTATTGGTACTATATAAGTCTTCAAGGAAGACAGACATGGATGGAAATATATATATGTATGTAGCTAGGCTTATACAGAAAGAGTATCGTCATCAACAAAGTGTCGATTACGACGAAACTCTTTTACTTGTTGCCATTATTAAATCCTTTTGGATAATGCTTGCTAATGCTGCGTATTTCATTTATGAAATATGGCAGCTAGATGCCAAAACCGCTTTCCTTAATGGAAACCTTTTGGAGGATGTTTGTATGCAACATCCTGACGGTTTTGTCATGCCAAAACATGCAAACAAGGCTTGCAAGTTTAATCGATCCATTTATGGATTGAAACAAGTATTGCGTTCTTGGAACCATCGTTTTGATGTAATCATAATGGTATATGATTTAATTCAAAACGAAGATGATTCTTGTGTATATAAGAGGGTTAGTGGGTGCGCACTGACAATCATTGTCCTAAATATTGATGATGTATTGCTTCTCGGCAATAACATTCTCATACTATAATCGGTGAAAGCTTGGCTTTCATAAAATTCTCTATGGAATACTTAGGAGAGGCAACTTTTATTGTAGGAATAAAGATCTACTGGGGTAGATCTAAAAGTTGTTGGCACTCTCCAAGAGCTTGTACTATGTTAGATATGTACGCGACCTGGTGTCTCATATGCTTTGAGCATCTGAAGTCACAATCAGGCCCATCCAGGTGATGGTCACTAGATTGAGTGAAGAACATCCTTGAGTATCTTGGATAAACTAAGGATGCTTTCTGAGAATATGGGGAAAAGAGAACTTGAGGTAACTGGGTTCACCACTGTAAGTTTCCAAATCGAGAAAGACGATTGTAAGTCACAATAAGGGTATATATATTTAGTTTGAATAACAGAACAGTGAGCTGGAAATCTTCCAAGCAAGATACTGTTGCCGATAAAACAATAAAAGCGGAACATTGTTGCAGCTGAGGCCGCAAAAGAAGCATTTTGGATCTATAAATTCCTAATTGGATTAGGAGTAGTTCTGTTAGCAGCTGAGCTAGGCTACAGCAAAGGCTAAAGAACCGCGATCTCATCAACGATCCAATTATGTACTTCAACTGTTTCATCTGATTCGTTAGATCATACATCATGGTGATGTGATGATCGAATAAATTGCATCCGATGATAACCTTGCAAATCCGCTGAGGAAATCTACTTCTCAGCAGAAGTTGAGCGACCCGTACATAGTTCAGGTGTTGGACACTTGAGTGATTGGCTATAGGCCAAGTGGGAGATTGTTGGATAATTATGACCCATAGCATCACTATTTGTACAAAACATGGTGTTGTTGTACAAATTAACTATGTGACAAAGGAAATTGCTCTTTTATCATTTGTAATTGGATTACCTGGATATATAAATGATACAAGTCCATATGATTAGTACCAGATTAATAAGATATAAGACAATATTAATCCACGAAGGTTTAATCATTAAATATCCATAGTCGTAGTATTATCGAGACTGGACATCAATAATGCGGAATAAGCTAGTATTACACTTGTGCGCGTTATGGAAGCTTAACGACATAATTCTCGTATATTTGGGTATTGGATATTCATGCAAGTGTAATAGGAGGTTCTGTTTACCGATGGTACGGAAACAGCTTCGCCCTGGATAGACCCCTCGGAGTCCCATTGGTAGTATGACTATGTGTCAATGGGAATCCGAATCAGGGTAGGTGTATTTGGTCTTAACCTGAGACTTGCATCGCTAATACTTGCAACAATCAGTATACTTTGGTTTTGGTCGTCCGGGGCTTTAACAGGTTCTGTGTACGCCTCTTCTGGGTATACTGAGAATCGTAGTGTATTGGGTGTGATGTCAAGATGGAAGTATCACTTCAGTCATATGGAGATGATGATCACGCATGGATACAGAACTGGTACTCTATAGTGCTATAGCCATTGGGAAAGTATGACTAGGTCATGACTTTCTGATCATAAAGAGACTAGTTGCTAGTGATCCAATATATGCTTCGTACGTGGCAGACACAACTCCAGCCCCAGGCCTAACATGTGACATCCGATACTGGATCGTAATACGCAATACTATGTATACTACGCCTGATATAGATTATGTATTCCTTAAAAGAATATTTCTGGAGAATTGGGTAGGCACGGTGCTTTGCTAAAAGTCAATCATGTCTTGTAAATTGGTAAGAACGTGGTACCGGTACGCACGTATTCGGATAGTCCGATGACTGTATTTACTGCCAACATATCCATGGATCTCTTGGGTCGCCTCCCAAAGATTCACCGATGACATTTGACTCGAACAAAATTAATCTGGGATTAATTATGAGAGAGAGAAAATTAATCTAGGATTAATTACGGCAAGAATTAATCTGGGATTAATTCGACTAGAAGAGAGAGAACGCGATTAATTTGGAATTAATCGGTAAAAATAAATTTAATAGTTAAATTGGATTTTTCTATTTAATTTATTTAATTGGGCTAAAATAATATATTGGATATATTAAATGAAATTAGATTTCAAAGCGGAATTAAAATTTGATTTTAATTCTGGCGAAAGAATTAATTTAGAATTAATTCGCAAGCGAATTTCGTAATAATTTTGCTAGGCATTCTTATTTAATTAAATTGGATTTAATTACGTCGCAACGGAAAATTCGTTTAATTTGGAATTAAACGAGCCCAGGCCCGAGCGAAGTTGCGTGTCAAGTTAGCCGACTTAAATTCGGAATTTAAAAGTGGTGGGACCCACTTCACTTACATCATTTGTTTGACTAATGATGGAAGTGGTTTGGCTTGATTTTGGAATTGATTTGAAGGTTTAGTAAAAGGCTTGGATTGCTTGTATTTTACACAGACCAATTCCAAGACTCTACTTGACTATTTAAACTTTAGTCAACTTTGGAAGTGTGCATAATTCATTATTCACAACAACTCCATTCTCTCCCATTTCTCCATTGTCGAGCTTCCTCTCTTCTTCTTCTTGAGTTTTGTTGTAAAATTCATCAATGCTAGCACATGAAGGATTCAAACAAGGTGATAGGGAGACTCACCCAAGTGTTGGAAACACTAAAAGAAGGCTTGGAGCTTCCATCATCCAAGAAAAGTTTTGAACTTCATCCAAACCAATATTAGTATTCTGCAACTTCCTTTGGTAATTTTCACACATGAATCACGCTTAGAGATCATGTGGCATGTCTAGGACACTAACAATGGTATCAGAGCGAGATCTAAGCTTGATTTGATTCTAGGGTTTGTAAACTTTAATTTAGGATTTTATGTTTGGAGCTTGATTTTGCCTAAATTGATGACTTGGTTGAGTTTATATGATGTTGAATTGGATTTGTATATCATTGGATTTGTGATAAATTGATTAGATCAAAAATCCCAAAAATCCATGCTTGGCCGAGAATTACCCTAGGAAGCTCATGGTTAATTTTTTGAAATTTAACAATTGGATGTGTTGTTGGCATGATATGTATGATATATGTTGATTTAATTGGATTGAAATCAAATTGCATAACAAATTCCTTGCCAATGCCGTGAGCCTAGCCTGTTGGAATGGATTGATTGTGCTTTAATTTGTGTTGGACATAAATTGAAATGTTAAGTGTGATTAATTAAATTAATTGGTATTTTAGAAATATTAGATTAATTGATTAATTATACTAATTGCACTTTAATTAGATTAATATGTAATTTGGAATGATATATTAATTTAATTTGCTGTAATTGGGCTTAATGGGCTTGGTTTGGCCAAGTTTGGTTTAAGACAATTGGGTTAGATCCAATTGGGCCTAAAACCATTTCCATAAAGTCCAAAGTATGACATTGGGCCTTTAATATTTAATTGGGCCTAATGGGCCTAAATTGATTTTATGGCATATGATGATTCCTAAATGGGCCAAGGCTTTTGGGTTTGATCCATAATGGCCAAAGCCCACGCCTAAAGAATTAATTGAAAGCCCATTGGACTTTAATTGAATAGTATTGGATACTAATTGGGCCTTTGAGACCCAATTCGATTGGATTTGGAATCCAAGTCTAAAAGACACTATTAAAAGTGTAATTATTTAATTTGGAATTAAATATGAATTAGTATTGGATACAATTTAAATTCGATTTAAAATTGTAGTTCGAGATAATTCAAGGATACGTACTTTGAGTATTTATTCTTAAACGAGTTGGACTCGCGCAAATCAAATCGTTGTTTGAACATTGGATGGTCATTAATTCAAAGATTAATTAATTGGATTAGATTGATTGATAGATACTCATGCAAGTGTAATATGAGGTTTTGTTTACCGATGGTACGGAAACAGCTTCGCCCTGGATAGACCCCTCGGAGTCCCATTGGTAGTATGACTATGTGTCAATGGGAATCTGAATCAGGGTAGGTGTATTTGGTCTTAACCTGAGACTTGCATCGCTAATACTTGCAACAATCAGTATACTTTGGTTTTGGTCGTCCGGGGCTTTAACAGGTTCTGTGTACGCCTCTTCTGGGTATACTGAGAATCGTAGTGTATTGGGTGTGATGTCAAGATGGAAGTATCACTTCAGTCATATGGAGATGATGATCACGCATGGATACAGAACTGGTACTCTATAGTGCTATAGCCATTGGGAAAGTATGACTAGGTCATGACTTTCCGATCATAAAGAGACTAGTTGCTAGTGATCCAATATATGCTTCGTACGGGGCAGACACAACTCCAGCCCCAGGCCTAACATGTGACATCCGATACTGGATCGTAATACGCAATACTATGTATACTACGCCTGATATAGATTATGTATTCCTTAAAAGAATATTTCTGGAGAATTGGGTAGGCACGGTGCTTTGCTAAAAGTCAATCATGTCTTGTAAATTGGTAAGAACGTGGTACCGGTACGCACGTATTCGGATAGTCCGATGACTGTATTTACTGCCAACATATCTATGGATCTCTTGGGTCGCCTCCCAAAGATTCACCGATGACATTTGACTCGAACAAAATTAATCTGGGATTAATTATGAGAGAGAAAAAATTAATCTAGGATTAATTACGACAAGAATTAATCTGGGATTAATTTGACTAGAAGAGAGAGAATGCGATTAATTTGGAATTAATCGGTAAAAATAAATTTAATAGTTAAATTGGATTTTTTATTTAATTTATTTAATTGGGCTAAAATAATATATTGGATATATTAAATGAAATTAGATTTCAAAGCGGAATTAAAATTGGATTTTAATTCGGGTGAAAGAATTAATTTAGAATTAATTCGCAAGGGACTTTCGTAATAATTTTGCTAGTCATTATTATTTAATTAAATTGGATTTAATTACGTCGCAACAGCAAATTCGTTTAATTCGAAATTAAACGAACCCGGGCCTGAGTGAAGTTGTGTGTCAAGTTAGCCGACTTAAATTCGGAATTTAAAAGTGGTGGGACCCACTTCACTTACATCATTTGTTTGACTAATGATGGAAGTGGTTAGGCTTGATTTTGGAATTGATTTGAAGGTTGAGTAAAAGGCTTGGATTGCTTGTATTTTACACAAATCAATTCCAAGGCTCTACTTGACTATTTAAATTTTAGTCAACTTAGGAAGGGTGCACAATTCACTATTCACAGCAACTCTCTTCTCTCTCATTTCTCCATTGTCGAGCTTCCTCTCTTCTTCTTCTTGAGTTTTGTTGCAAAATTGAATAATGCTAGCACATGAAGGAGTCAAACAAGGTGATAGGGAGACTCACTCAAGTGTTGGAAACACTAAAAGAAGGCTTGGAGCTTCCATCATCCAAGAAAGTTTTGAAATTTTAGCATTAACATGTGATGAGTGGTAATTATATCACTATTTCTCACTCATTTAACCTAATATTTTGTATAGTTTCTTGAGTTTTGTGAATATTTTGATGTGTTTTGTGTTATTTTGTAGATAAATAAAGTTTCAGGACATTCTGGAGGTGATTTGGGGCCAAAACAGTGAAAATTGGAGAAAATGGCATTTTCGTAATTTGGCGCATCGCGACGCGCAAGTCTTTGGCGCCGCAACGCCTAACATGCGCCGAACAATGCTAACGTGCACCGGGTCCACAAGTCAGAATCTGAGAAAATTTGACTTTGCTAACGTGCGCCGTGCCACATGTCACCATCACAGCCGATCTGCTAACGTGCGTCGTGCCACGTGTCATCATCCTACGGTGCCGACAGTCACCAACGCCACGTGTCCCCATGTGTCACTCTATGTGTCTGCCATGTCATCATCCACATCACCAGTTGACTGAGTCAACGTGCCACATCATCGCCACGTCATCATCAACCAATCACAACGTGCCACGTGTCACCATTCTATGGTGCCAACAGTCCCTTTCGCCACGTCAGTGCCACATCAGCACCAATTATTGACTCATTTATCCGAATGACACGTGGCGGATAAGAATCTGAAATCAACCAATCACGAGCCGCCATGTGTCGTAATAATTGAGCTCCCAACCACCTTGCCACGTGTCACCTTATCTCCTTATCCAGAATCGCCACGTGTCATCATTTCAGCATGCCACGCCAAAAAGCACTGGCGTCGCGACGCCAAAGGCTTTGGCGTCGCGACGCTGGAAGCCTATCCGCGCCTATAAATAGAGCTCAAAATTTCAGTTTCAGATGTACCTTCCCATCTCATTTCTCTGATGTAAATATGGAGTTTTCTATCGAGTTTCTTTTAAATTTTAGTTTTGTAATTAATTTTAATTACGTTATGTAATAATAGTAATTTACTTTCTTTACTTTTTACAGTTTTTAATATTCACCATGAGGAGGTAACTTCCCCCTGCTAGGGTGAAAGGTAATTCTTTTACTACTGCTATTTAGATTAATCTCCCTTAAATATAATATATTCACTATTTAAAATTTGACTTAAAAAGGATACCGCAATATTGGTCGGTTGGTAATTTATTTTAATCTGGTTTAAACCTGACTAATCAAGGATACCGCCAGATTAGTCGGTTGGTAATTAAATTTTCTTACCGCCTATATGGCAGGTTTATTTTGGTTCCGCCTTTATGGCTGGTTGGACTTAATTTGACTTAATCAGGTTACCGCCTATATGGATGGTCGGTAAAATAATCACAAGTTAATATATTATATTAAAATAGTAAAAGTTGATCCTTTTACCTTAGCAGTTTATTTTATTGTAATTTACTTTTCAGCTTTTACTTTACCGTAATTACTTTTCAGCATTTTTACTTTATGTCTTTTACTTTTAAGTTTTTACTAGCCCTAGTTATGTGTCGTAACTAAGTTAGTTATCTGGGGTTGTGATGAATTCTAATATCACCGGTTTATAAGGGGTTATTTTATAGTTTGGGTAATTTAAAGGTTTACTTATTTAGTCTTAAGCTTAATGCTTCTTGTTGTCTGATCACTAATAAGATTGATGTGGTAAATTTAAAATAAACTTGGCCAAGGAATTTTAGGTTTCAGCCTTAGACTTAATAGCCCACGATCTTCCTTGAGGATAGATAACCCTTTAATAGATTTCCTTACAGGATAGACATATACCTGTCGGGTGGGGGTAGCCATAATTGAAACTTAAACTTAATGAATCCAGATAATTTGGTTGACATAGACATATGGTTCAATTAGGTTAAACTGGGTATTTTCGTCTGACCATCGACATAGGCTTTTGCATAATTTAGTGTTCCAGGTTAGTAAACCGATTTATTACACAACCATGAAATAACCACTTCAGCTTTTAAAAGATATTAGAAATATTCACAACCCTAGATAGTTTTTATTATTGAATTTTCTTAAATCTACTTTTGTGCAATTTTATTTACTTGTTTTTAAATTTAGAATCATCACCATTTCAAATCAATCAATCAACCTGTTAGATACTAGTAATCATTTGACCTCATAAAACTAATAGATTAGGTATTAAGTCCTCGTGGGATCAATACTTTTTATACTACTTGAACGATACGTACGCTTGCGTTATACGTGTATGTTTACGCCGATCAACATGCAATGGAATCTACCGCGAAAAACGCACATGTAACTATCACCATTGAATATGCAACAAATACCATTAAACTTGCAACATTCACCAATAAATATATAATATTTCTAATATGAAATATTTAACAATAAACATGCAACATGAAACAATTGGACTTGAAATTTTAGCATTAACATGCAATAGAATCTACCTCGAAAAAAGGAAATGTAACTATCACCATTGAATATGCAACTTATACCATTAGACTTGCAACATTCACCAATAAATATGTAATATTTCTAATATGAAATATTTAACAATAAACATGCAACATGAAACAATTGGACTTGAAATTTTAGCATTAACATGCAATGGAATCTTCCTCGAAAAACGCACATGTAACTATCACCATTGAATATGCAACTTATACCATTAGACTTGCAACATTCACCAATAAATATGTAATATTTCTAATATGAAACCTTTAACAATAAACATGCAATATGAAACCATTGGACTTGAAATTTTAGCAATAACATGCAATGGAATCTACCTCGAAAAACGCACATGTAACTATTGTTGGGGTTGGTGCTGAGAGCGCCAATCCGCATCATATTTATGTCTGATTCATGAATACGATCAATTCATTTTTCCATAATATTACTAATTTATGGTTGCACATCTTGTTTTTATATACGTATTCGATCTGATTACGATTAGATTGAAACTAAATGTGGTTTAGTGATATGTATATATTAGACAAAGGCCTGATAATATATAATACAGTACACAGTTACAAAGGTAGTTTGTAATTGACATTGGGAAGTGTCACTGCTAAATGTATATTATTAAACATAGTTTCTGGTCAAGATCTACTAACACGGGTCGGTTAGTCAAATCCGTTGAGACCAGTACATGTCGTATATCGAGACTTGGTCCGATGGTTTATCCCAATGAACCATGAGTCTGAGGAGACTCGTATAGACGTGTAGGTGTTTATAGTGGATAAACACTGAACGACTCACCAAAGATTCTTAATGGATGGTACACCAACGTCAATAAGAATCTTCTCGGGTTGAGTAGCATAGTGATCATTCGACTTGAGATACCACTGTGGATGTATGAGACATCATTCACACTTCGATGGCAATCACGCCACCGATCTATTTAGATCAGACCTCCACCTGTTCGTTGGGTGTGGACCGATCCTCAGGATATCCTGTGTGTATCAAGATATGATCCGTCAGTTCTGTGTACAGAGCATAGGTAGTCCATATATGATTAGCAGTCTGTTAAATCTGTGGCCACAGTATACTTCGGAAGTAAGTTCCGAATGTTATTTAGAGATTACTAATAGATACGTCGACGGGATAATACCTATAGAGATTTGACGTTTACATCTATATCTTTGGTGTTATCCGGATACCTGTGATGGAGGGATTATACGTATGCAATGACCTCGACCTGTATGATTCAGCTAGTTTAACGGGTGGGTAAAATATGGACACGAAATTGAATTTTGTGACGGATATACCTGAATCTAGAGAGTCTCACTAATGAAATATACTCGTAGAGCACTAGGGCAACTTTTATGAATAATGATGATTATTTATAAATCTTTTAAACGTTAAACGAAAAATACATGCGAACGGGCTGAACCGTCATTTCCTAATTAATGTGTATTTGTATTTAATATATGATATTATTAAATACACATTAATAAATTGTCAAATAAAGGTATTTGACATATATCATTAATATATGTATTTGAGATATTTAAAGTAAATATAATACATATATTTGAGATATTTGTATTTAATTAATTAATTAATTATTTAATTGTTAAATGATTAATATAATTAAAATATAAATATCTCACCAAATGATAAAGTTAGGAAATGATTATAAGTGTAAATTGTTGACTTTAAAGTAAAGGAAATTGTAGTCAAATTGGATTTGACTTCTTAGATATTTGTTTTAGATTGTTTAAAATTGAAATATCAATTTCCTTTATTTATTAGCAAATTCGGCCAACACCCTTATATAAATATAATTGTTATATTTTTAAGTTGCAATTGTTGACTTACTTTAAATTATTAAATGGTTTGATGATGATTAAAGCAAGTTGATAAAGGCAAATTAAATGAAACAAAAATAATATCTAGATATTATTTTACTTACCAATTTCGGCCAAGGCTTAAATTTATGAGTATATATTGTTTTTTTTTCATCTTTTAGGGTTAGACAAGTTCATTAGACACCAAAGATAATACAAAAGTAGTTGAGAGAAAAGCTTGAAGGCTAAAGGAAGATGGCTTGGAAAATCATGATTTTGTAAGTTATTTTTCAAAGTTTTCAACATGAAAATTATTTCTAACATGCTTAGCATCATTTTGTGTTGCTTTGGTGTTGTCTCTATTCTTATAGTTTGTGTTTATTTTGGTTGTGAACTTTGATGAAAGATTGAAGCATGTAAGTAAGCTTGAAATGGTTTCAAAGCTTTACTTTTGATTTTTGGAAAATCAAGTTGCCATTCTAGAGTTGGTAAGCCACTCCTTGGTGACCTAGAATTGTTCTAGAGTTGTTTCAAAGTGGTGAGGCTAGATTGGTGAAGTATTGAATGGATTAAAGTGTTGGATTTTGTAAATTTGGTGAAATTGGACAATTTGATGAAATTAAAAAATTAGGGTTCATAACCCACTCCAAATTTGGAGCTTTTCATATATGTGATGTATTATGGTATGAATATGATGCATGTAAAATTTTAGGTTGATTGTATTTGATCTTTGCATGTTTTGAACTAAAGGGACCAAATTGCAATTAATTGAAAATTTTGGGTGGCTCACGGCATTAGACTAAAAATTGGGGATTTGTGTGAAATCTGATTTTGATGCATTAGATATGTTGAAAAACATTTTAGAAATGATTTAGAATCATCCAAAATTATATTTGACAACTTTTGGACTAAAATGATCAATTAACAAAGTTTTGGGGCAATTCGGTAATTATCAAGAAATTTGATTTCTTGTGTAATTTTTCAGAATTTGATAATTGGATAATTAAATAAATAAGTTTATTTAATTAATCCGAGAAAAAGTTTTGAAATCGGAAAATTTTGATTTTCCGCGATTCCGCTGCGTTACCGAAATTCCCCTTTAAAACCCCAACAACTATCACCATTGAATATGCAACTTCTACCATTACACTTGCAACATTCAC
>SKCR01024495.1:0-34710 GCA_019454045.1 Zanthoxylum bungeanum | reverse complement strand
GTTGCCAAAAAGTCATTCATTCGCCTTATTGACTTTTGCTCACCTTAACCATTTTTTTCCATGTGATTTTCTTTTATTCCAGGATTCTCGTCCCATTGATCTTGTCATTTTTATCTATGACCCGGGTTCGGATTCGAGGTCGAATCATTTTCAAGAGAGGGAGAATGATGTGATCCAGAATGAGCTCTGTTTGTTGGGCCAAGTTAACTTGAAGTTGTGGCTGAACAGGATACGAAACAGACGAAACCCGATCCAAGATCCCGTAGACCCCCAAAGAACCTGTCCTTGAAAACCCTTGGAGATAGCCTCAGATGAATTTTGCCAGCAAATCGGACGCCACAAAGGATGCCAACCCTTTGATAAGTCTTTGTTCAATCACTGAACGATGATAAAATTTTCTTAATCTCAAAGAAATTCACTATTCACGCACAAAAAAATAGGGTCCTTCATTAAGAGGTGTTTTTGAGTTTAAATAGTAACATACTCAAACCCTAATAGAGCTAAAAAGACTAATATAGCCCTAAACTACCCATTACCAACTAAAAGTCCATAATTCCTAATTCTAGCCCACTTTGAACCCATAACTAAATAAAATTAACTAACCCAAATAATAAATAAAAACGGTAATCCCCGTCGGTTCCATACATGCAAATAATTAATAAAATGCCTAAATACTGAAAACGATTCATGCATGCTGCCTCCCGATGACTTGGGTCAAGTGTATAACTCTTGAACCCTCTTCCTCGAAGTCCAATAGATCTCGAACATGCTTGTTCAATTCAGCTACATGGCGTTGGGCCAGGCCTGCCATAGCGTCCTTGATCTTCCTAGCTCTGTGTCTTGTAATTGGCCCAACCGGTACATGGATTGGATCGGTTGTGGTCTGGACCGAATCAGGTGCAGCTAGGATCACATCATAATCAATAAAGAGCTAAAACAAAACATGAGATATTTTATTAATTACATAAAAATTATTTATTTTTCTCAGCTTTGGCTTGATGATACACCAATCCACTTAAAGATATCAAAGCTGATTTAATACCGTCATCAATTTCAGAGCAGTGTATAATATCATCAATTTCATCTGTCAAATATGAATCGATGTCAATCTCATTAATAAGAGGTATTGCTAAGTAGTCACGAGCCATCCTTGAAAGTGTAGGATAAAATGGAGCATTGCCACGCCACCAAGCAAGTATGTCAAATTCTTCAACTGCAGGAACTTTAAGGTGATAGAGATAGAGCGTAAGTTCTGATTTTGTTGAAGATTCGCCCACCATTTCATAACATTCACCAGAGTCCTTTTCATATTCCTTATAAACTTGTCTAAAATATTTGAGGGTTTTCTTAACGTAGTGATCAACATCAATGCCACTTTTCTTCTCATAAGTATGTCGTACTGTTTTCATTTTGAATCGCGGATCAAGAATTTTTGCGATAAAATAAAGTTGCATCTGATCAAATGTTTTCTTGTTTGACGCACGTTTAGAATCATGTCTGACCCCGGCAAGGGCAAAAGGAAGTGAACCTCGTTGATTAAACCAACTTTCAATCTCATCATCATCATCATCATCATAATCATGATAATGTCGTACAGAGCATATATTCCTATCAATCTTCAAATCCAAACATGCCTTTTTCGTTTCTGGTATAAAATTCTCCCTTGGAATGATACTAATAATCTTAGTCTGCCGTTCCCAACTATCATCAATATATTGTACCATCAAGATCAAGTTATCATCCTCACGATAAATTATTAAACTAAAACGAAAAGAGAAATTATGAAGATATTCGCCCAGTTTTTCCTTCTCTTCTAGATACACTTGCAGTATTTCATCCTTTCTGGAATTTAATACCGATGGATCCCAGTCCTCTGTAAGATTACTGTCTTTATCAAACCTCTGTTTGATAAGATCAATAACAGATAGTTTTTCTTTCATAACAATAGGAGTGGGAGTGGCTAAATCTCTTATTTGGGTTGATATATCTTCATTTCCATCTCCTCCATTTCTCTTAGCTCGACATTTCATTGATGCCAAATGATTTTTGAGATGAGTGGTGCCATTCTTACTGGAACCATCAAACTGCTCCTTACAATGTTTACAAATAGCCCATTCATTTCCATCTTCATCTATAGACCTTGTGAAATCATCCCAAACCTTTGACTTCAACTCTCTTCTTTTCCTTTTTTTTTGTTCTCCCACACCAATGTTTTCCTGTCAACATTATTCATTATAAAATGTACAGCTCTGTTATGATTTACATTTGAGACCCAAAAAAAAAAAAGACAGTTATCAAATATTTCTCAGAAACTACCTGATCAATTTCCTCTACTATTATGTGAAAATTCCTGTGGCAGCCGCAACAAGAGCATTTAAGAGCACTATCCCCATTTTCATTGGTGGCAATGAATTCCTTGCAGCCATCCACAACGAATCCTCCGTTATTCACCGCATGATTCCTTTCGCACACGCCATATCCAACACATCTAGCCTTGGACTTCTTGATGACACCCTTTTGACCGGCCAATTGAAGCTTCTCCATAATTCTTCTGGATGTTGAAAATTTGTACAAGTTTATCATAAATGTATACAAAAGTCTTCCATGGCCAAATTGAAGGATCATGTGAAGTGTAAAAGCACCAAGTTCAACACAATGAGAGAAAGTGAAAAAAGTACAAAGTTCAAACACAAGAGAGCAGAGAGCAGAGAGCAGCTAAGTCCAAGAAAATAACAAAAACAACCGGCATTGAGAGAGAAATCAGAGAGAGAGATCAGAGAGCCAAACCTTTGCCAACTGTGAGAGATAGAGAGAGGGGGAGAAAAGAAAAGATAGGACAATGCTATCATCAGAGAATCAAAATCAGTTATATGGAGAATAAGGTAAATATTACTTATTTGGAACCAAGTATATTTCATTATTTGTAAAATTTATTTTTGATATAATTCATTATAAACGGTTCTGTTATGATTTAGATTTAAGACCCAAAATAAAATCGCTTTCTCAATATTTCTCACTGTTAACAATTTTTGCATACCAAATAAATAAATAAAAGAAAAACAGAGAAACAATTGCAATAAAAAAAAAAAAAATTAATGAAAATTTCAATCAGAAATTAGATTTACTTGTGCTACTAAAAAAACAATTTCTAGTTACTGAATTTTATAGTTCAGTAACTAGATTAAACGAAAATGGTTATTTGAAAATACCTGGCTGCTGCTGCTGCTGCTGCTGCTGCTGCTGCTGCTAGAGTTGAAGATCCTGTAGAATCGATCCAAGAGAAGAGACACAGCACTCTTCGTTCGAACCTCTTAAATAAAGAAGCAGTGAGTGAGCCCCGTAATCAACGGTAGCACGGTCAAAAAGCTAGTGTGTTGGGTGGAGACTGGCAGTCACATCAAGGGAATAAACGCACATGCTTATTAGGACCTACCATTTTCTGCCAATTGATGAAAAAGGCTAAAATCGGAAAAAAAAAATGACAAAAGCAATTGAAAGCAAGACTAGTGAAGTGTGAAAGGAAAGATTAATGGGAGCGGGATGATCATTTGTTCTTTCTTAGAAATTTTTTATAGACTAATAAAGGATAAGAGATCAATAGAAAATCATGAAAGTAAAAAGATAATAAAGATAAACCGAATTTAGGGGGAAAAAAAAAAGACACAAGAATATTATAGTTTAATATTTATATTTTTATTATTTCTTAATATTTCGAACGTTAAACTTTTAGCGTTGCCAAAATTCGACGCCAAATAAATAAAAAATATTTTTAAACTTTTAGCATCAAAATATTCAACGATAAAAGTATATAAATAAATTTTTTTTTTATTTTAGCGTCGCCTACAATCGACGCTAAAAGTTTGAAAATATTTTTAAAAAAATATATATTATTTTGCATAATTTTGCTCTAAATTATTCAATTTAATATTTTAAAAAATATTATTATTTCAAAAAAAATTACCGATTAATAGCACTCTCAAGAAATATTATAATAATTATTTTATTATTATAATGAAAATTTATTAAAAAAAATACATAGTATATTAAAACTATCTGTTCTGCATGTTTATAAAAATGGAAATAAAATTTCTTGCTGCTGTGATCGGAGGGCTCGAGCCCGATACACCTCGGCCGAGTGAGGCCTCCAACATCTCCTGGAAAGCCCGTATCTGCTGGTCGAACTGTTTCAACTTCTTTTCGTGGTCCACCTTGACCTGTAGTAGATTCTCCTAAGTTTTCTTCAGCTCGTCTTGGGTGGCGCCTAACTGGTCTCGAAGGCACGAGTCAGTGTCCGAAGAAACAGTAGTGCGTGCATATGATGTTGGCTTCTTATGAGTGCCAAGGCCGACGTTGTACGCTGTCTGGTTCTTGAAAATCAATTGCGACAACTGCTCATCTAGTATCGGGTAGGACCATATCTCATGAGTTTGATGTTGGAGCTCCTCTATTTCGTCCTGTTTAAAAAAAATAAAGTTAATGTTAGAATTTGAAAAGAAAAAATTAAATTTAAAATAATAATTATTTTATTTTAAGAACTTAAACTTACATAACAGCGTTCGGCTTCTTCATTGATCCATTTTTTCTTCTCATTGTAGTGCGTCACTCAGAAAAAATATGGAAATGATTGCACCTCACATGTGCTACTATGCTAAAAACATAAAATAATTGTATTATTATTCCACATTAGTAAAAAATAATGAACTGTTAAATTTCATGTTAGGATATATTTACCTCAGAATGTTCGACACAATGTTGGATAAATGGCTTGGAACCTCTACGGTGGTTAAAACACAAGTGACTTCGATTCTCCGCATTTGCGTGACATTTATTCTGCATTAACAACACTGTAAGTACCAAAAACAAAGAGAATTATAAATTTCTATTTATTTTAAAATTTACCTTGTGTTTCTCACTAGACCAAAACTCACACAAGAATATCCAGTCTTGCTCCTCTATAAAATAAACATAATTATAAAAAATGAAAACCATAATTTTTTTACAAAGATTAAACTGAAATACTTAAGTGAGAAATATAATTATTCTTTGTAAATATAAAGAAAAATAATAAAGATATATGAAAGAAGATTTACCTTATAAAAATTTAATTACAGTTTTATTGAAAATTTGTAGGAGAATTGTGAGGTTGCAGATGAGAGAGTAAGATTGCATAGGATGAGATTGAAGAAGATGAGATAAAAAGCAGAGGGGGAAGAAGGGTTGGTGGCATTCTGCATTTTAATATAGTTTTAGCGTCGATGTCCTCCAATTCGACGCTAAATTCTGAGTTTTAGAGTCGAAATTAAATTTTGACGCTAAAGGTTAACGGACTGTCAGTGGTATCGTCATAAACCTTTAGCGACGTAATTTAGTCGACACTAAATGTCAAATTTTCAACGTCGAATATATATTTTTAGCGTCATAATTTATATCGACGCCAAAGATAATGGGAATAGTTGAAAACCTTTAGCGTCGTTTTTAATATTCGACGTTAAAAGTAGACAATTTGGCGTCGAATATTAGTTTGGACGCTAAAAGTTGTTATTAGAGTCGAAAATAATTTCGACGCTAAATGTTTGGACGTTAAAAATATATTTTCTTGTAGTGACTCTTTATAATGGTAAATTTCCACCTTTGTGTTGTTTTTTTTTTTTTTTTTCATTTTCTTGCAGGAATTATCGTCTTTTCTTCAAGATATAAAAGATTTGACGCGGACAAAATATGTGGATCTGACTCTATGGGCGAAGAGTTCTACAAAGATTTTCGGGACTTTTGTGAAAACTCATTTACCTATTATTTGTTATGAATTAAATTAATTGTATGATGTTGTAAAATTTTGATGTACAATATATGTATCATGTTGGTTTACTTTTAGTTAGAAATATATAGTTACCGACTTTGCACTAAGTTTGAGATATGCTGATCCCGTAATTCCCTATGTTCCTAAGTATTTTTAGATGCGAATATATATATACATATATATATATATATTCAAAAGTTATTTTTTATACAGAAGTACAAGGGGCATCCCGAGGAAGGTGCTGAAAGCACAAGATAACAAAGCCCAAAAGCAAGCACAACCAAATACATGGAAAAAGAGAATTGAGAAAAAAGCAACGAAAATTGCAGCCTTCCCAAATTACAAACGTCCCAAATTCAGCCCGCGTCAAGCATTCTAGCGGTCACGGGTGCTCCGAAAGCTAAACCATAAACAAACAGCCCTAGAATCCTCAAGGCCGAAACAAGCACAGCCCAAAATTAAATTAAGAACCAGCAGCCCAAACGAATCAGATCACCATGCAGCCCAGGAAGTCCACGATGCAAACTTCCAGCTCAACAAAGCCATTCAAAAGAAATGCGGCCGAAAATCAGCCAACGAAGGTCCACGCCAGCCTACACAATGAAATATGCAGCCCACTCACCATGAACCCAGCCCTTAATAATCAACCTCTCTTATATGAGCAAGTGAAAGCAGCCCCTGCCATCCAAACTAGTAGGGTATATGTTCGAATATATATTCTTACTAAACACATAATACATATATTATTTTTACTTATTAAGTTTTATCGTAACTTATCTTGAGTTTTATGATATCTTAAATCCACCTAACCTAATGTAGTATTCAAACTATTACGACACGTGTGTCAAATGTCTTATCAGAAAATAGTTATTTTACAGATTTGAAACATTTGAAGCTTTAGTAATTATTATGCAAGCATTCTCAAATCTTATATATACAAAATTCTTAGCTTCATCTTATTTTACAAATATAATTTCCCTAAATCAATTCTATAGAATGATACAAACCTTCCTTTTTATTACTAAAAATCCACTACATAATTCCATATTAAGTCAGCTCCATCGTAGCTGTTGTAAAAACCCGAATTCTGATTCTGGATGAAAAATTATCCTGAAAAAAATCTGGTTGGAATCAGAATCCCGAATCATTCATTCACATTCAAAAAGCTAGTCACGTTTCAGAATAATTTTTACGTTGAGACAGTATCAAGATGTCCCAATTACAATCTCGACTTTCCATTTCCCAAAATGCAAAAACCAAATAGCACTTTTTTCGTCCGCAAAGAACCGTCTCTGTGTGTCCATTCTATACGAGCTAAATCTCCTATCAAAAAAGGCCTTACCATCCTTCATTAAACCCTCATTCCTACGTATTGATCCATGTATCGACACGGGTCCTCCTCTCAATGAGCCTCAGTACCGAGCTGGATAGTCCAACTGTGTTTAGAACATCAAGAGCTTTCCTTTGTGCTTTCTGAACCAAGATTGAAGTTAAGCTCTTTAATCTTTATCAACATCAGCGGCAAGAGTTTCGATTATAGAAGACTTATAATGCAAGATATCAATCTGTTTGTTGTCCAAAGAATCAGTGGCAACATGCCCTTAAAGCATCACCGAGTTTAAAACTTCTCTTCTGTCCATTAACAAAGTTCATTCTATCACTTGTCACAACAAGAATGCAAATTTATAAATGCTTCGGGGTTTATGGCTGCAGGATTTCTACAAAGCCTAAACAGAAATTCTAGATAGTAAATCTGAAATTTCTCCTAAGAACACAAAAAGAAGTTGTAGAGAAGAGAGAAGATTTTCTGTATATGGAATTCTGGAACTTCAAACGTATTTATAAACTGTAGGCAACCCTAGACAAGTGACACTTCCTTTCCAATTAACTGTCATAACTGTTAACATTAATTAAAACAATTAATTTCGAAAAAAGGATATTAAATGATAATTAATTTTATGCCTAAGGCCCAAGTGCCAATCTTTAACTATATAATATATAATATTAATTCATAGCCAAATTTGTTTCCCTCCAAAATTTCCACCAATCAATTTGAATCAAATTGGTGCAATAAATGTATTTAAAAACACTTATTTCATTTTGTAATTTTTAGATATGAGATTCATTTATTCTCTTCTCTTCTCATAACTTAATCACTAACTATCTAACAATCCCCACTTAGTTAGTGATTTATATGCTTGATTTAAACTTTAATGTATATAATAGGTGTCTTTCGACTTTAACCTATTACTCGTATAAGCATTTCAAGTTTTGTCGAAATTGATGGTTAGATTAATACTCTTTAAACCTCAATTCCTCAATTCCTTAATTGACACTTAAATCTAGTCCACTTCTTAATATGTTTCACCTTGAGCTTTAGCACCATAACATGGCCTTGTGCTACCTCCTGAATTCATAAACACTTACAAAGTTTTAATATCCTAAATTTGATTGAAGCGGCACCACTTCTTGTGTTTACATAGGTGAAGATTTAATCAAGTCCTTGATTAAATCTTCACCTATGTAAACAAAGAAGTGGTGCCGCTACCTTGATTTGGACTTACTTAGTTCTTAACCGAACTCTGTTTCTTCATTAATAGTAATTTATACTCACCCTCTTTCTTTAAGTACTATAATTCTAGTACTTATTAGCTGTCACAAACTATAACTTGTTGTTACCTTTTAAACCCTTATTATTGTTGGAACAATAATTGAGGTAAAGTTCCCATTATTAGTGACATATCATATTACCTTTAAACCCATAGCACTTGTTGTGCTCATTATCATATCTCTCGAGAGTCCTTTAGTCAATGGGTAAGCAAGGTTGTCTTTGGAGCTTACATAAACAACAGTGATGATACCATCAGAAATTAGTTGTCTTATGCACTCATGTCTTAAAGCAATATGTCTAGATTTTCCATTGTAAATCTTACTAAATGCCCTAAACATAGTTGCTTCACTATCACAATGCAAAAGGACAGCTGGCATTGGTTGTGGCCACAACTTTATATCTAGCAATAAATTTCTTAGCCATTTTGCCTCTTTGTCTGCAGCTGCTAAAGCAATAAACTCGGACTCCATAGTAGAGTGAGTTATACACGTCTGTTTCTTTGAGGCCCATGAAATAACTCATCCACCTAAAGTGAAAATCCAGCCAGACGTTGACTTGTTGTCATTAACACTAGTTATCCAACTAGCATCACAATATCCTTCTAATATCGAAGGAAATCTTTTGTCAACTAACTGTAGGACACAGAAATCGACGACGCACGCAGCCCGGTCGGGAATAGGGAGTAGCCCACGGGGGACTAAACCGGAGAATAAAGGAGTCGCCACCCATCATGAACTGGGAAATGATTTAAGGCCGCACTCGCCCCTCGCAAGGGAAGACCTCAAACCGTTGGGTTCAGAATGGTCCCTTACTTATGCCACTTGTAGTGAACGGATTCGCGCAATAATATAACCAAGTCTACGCAACATACACATGCAAGAATAACCTATATCTAAGTTTGCATACAACCTATATCTAAGTTTACATGCATAGGAGTAAAACCTACATCTAAGTTTGCATGCATAGAAGTAAATAAAATAAAAGCAAGCACACAATCTCATGAACACATTAAGTTGATAAATGCGGAAATATGAATAAATAATAATTGTCTAAATATGAACATTAAAGAGTTACAATTAAGTTCCTAACGCGAAAGAAATAACTAAATCATGCATGAAGATAACTTGCTATTTCTAATGAACCATGGATAAACACAAGATTAGATAAAATGAAATATGTGCTTTCTCAAGTAGTACGTGGAGTTGTATCCCAAGTTCAGACCGCACTACCGTCCATTCGGATTCGGCTACGGAATTTACGTCTGGGTTTCCATCCGATATACCGCGAGAGATAACACAAAATCATTCATCCAACAACAACAACATACATGAACCAACTATATGAATGTGAGGAAATACTAAATAAATAATTGAAAAAAGATGAACGAGAGTAAATAAAAGGGTGCCCTCAGGTCTTACCTTTTAAGTCGCCTCTTGGAAGTGCGTTACGCGGTCGTCGGAAGAGTTAATACTCTGCAACTCCTCCGGTTCACTGGTTCAATATTTTCCTTCGTTGTTTCACTATTTTGGGCTACTGTTTTCTCTGTTTTTGTTGTTGTTTCTGATAGTTGTTTTTGGTTACTGTTTACAGTAATTTGGGGCTGTTTAGGCTACTATTTCTGCGGTGTTTTGGGTGTATTTTGGGCTGCTATTTCTGCGGTGTTTTGGGTGTATTTGGGGCTGTTTGTGCGGTTCAGGGGTGCAGTTCGGTGGACTGTTTGTGCGGTTCAGGGGTGCAGTTCAGTGGACTGTTTGTGAGGTTCAGAGATGCAGTTCGGTGGACTTTTGGAGGTTCAAGGGTGCAGTTCGGTGGACTGTTTGTGCGGTTCAGGGGTGCAGTTCGGTGGACTGTTTGTGCGGTTCAGGGGTGCAGTCCGGTGGACTGTTTGTGCGGTTCAGGGGTGCAGTCCGGTGGAATGTTTGTGCTGTTCAGGGGTGCAGTTTGGTGGACTGTTTGTGCGGTTCAGGGGTGCAGTTTTCAGTGTTGTATTTTCGGTGATGGAGGGGGGTTTTGAGGGGCTGTTTGCATGAATGTGAGGGTTGTTTCTTATTGTGTTTGCGTGAATGTGAGGGCTGTTTTGGGTTGTGTTCTGCGTGAATGTGAGGGTTGTTTCTTGTTGTGTTTGTGTGAATGTGAGGGTTGTATCTTGTTGTGTTTGCGTGAATGTGAGGGCTGTTTTGGGTTGTGTTCGCGTGAGGATCCTGTTGGTTTCTAAGATCATCCCAATAACATATAAAACATGAAATAATGTGAATACAAAAGAAAAGTATAGCGGAAATATACTTACAAAGATCGGAAGAGAGGGTGTGTTGATAAACAAAACTTTGTTCATTTGAGAAGTTCTCCAAAATCTTCTCTTTGAATGTTGATGTCCAAGCTCCAAGCTTTGAGATGGATTTCAAGCTCTTGGGAATGGTTTCCCTATCACCTTAGAATGATTCTTCAAGTGCTAGCTTTGGAAAAAATTGCAACAAAATTTTCCCTAAAAGCCTTGTGAAGTTCGGCCAAAGGAAGAAAAGAAGAGAGACTTTTTGTTTTTGGTATATTTGATTTCTAAAACCAATTACACTTAAATCCTATATGTATGACACTGATACACCAAGCCTGAATATATATAAATAATTTAGGGTCTACAAGATAATTTATAATATGCGATTTAAAATCAACAGTTTGATAAATGAATAATACATATTTTATTTAAATAAATGATTTCGTTTTCATATTACATTAAGCTTTAAGGTATATATCCCAACAAAGTGATCCATAAATGATACGATAAAATTCAGACTCAAACCTAGGAATATTTATACAACATCATATTTCAACGCCACGATACTGCATTAAACACAATGTGATGTCGTATTTCCCCTCCACATAAGGAAAAATGACATTCAACCACATACAGATTATCATAACAACAATTTACTCTATATAGTTTTGAAAATATAAGTTTTAATCCATATCATTCAATATTTTCCATTAATTTAATTGGTTGTTTATCTAATTAATATTAAATGATTTGAATACCAAAAAACTGTCTAAAATAATAAATATTGTTTCAAAATTAGATGACAAATGACTTAATAAAGATTAAAGTTTGTATTCGTAAAATTACAATGATAAGTATCTGATGACAATCTTTAGTGTGGTTTGATGTTATTTTCCCTTCAGATAGGTTTTGTTTGATCTTGTGGTTTGAACTGTGGTGAAATGATAAAATTTTATTTTGATTCAAACATAATTTTTAAGTATTTAGTTAATAAAAAAAATTGTAATTATTTATTGCAATTTCTTTTAATAATTAATTTTATAAAAATTAAAATTTTTTAACTTTTACTACCGTCAAATGAAATTACAGAGCTTCATTAATGAATAACCATTTATTCTATCTTAACATAAAATGAAATCTACTTAAAGTGATGGAGCTGAGAAACAGTGGCCAAAAACAAAAAGCAGACAGCGAAGAAGATGAAGAACAAAACCAGAATCAATTCCTTCTTGAATGGGCCCACTTAATTCTCCCATGGCTTACCCCATCGGAGCTCGCCAATGTATCTCTAACATGCAAAGCCCTTCACCAAATCTCCAAATCCATCACCCTCTCCCGCTCTCTCGACGCCTCCAGATCCGTCGAGAATTTCCCGATCCCGTTTCTCAACTCCGTCGATAAAACTCCCTACGCCCACTTCACGTACACCCCATCTCAGATAATCCTCCCCCTTTCTCGTTCTCGTTCTCAATCCCCACCACGCCAATTTTGGGGCTCCACCGATGCGGCTGATAATATTAACAAACCCAACTCTTTTCTGGGTCGACTCGGTGATGAATCAGTGAGTCTGGTGGGCGAGACGGGTGAAAGTGTATCTGGGTGCGAGTGTGAAGAGTGTTTTGAGGTGGGAGGTGGTGATATTAATGGGGTATTTGGGTGTCCGTGTTTTTCGGGAATGGAGGAGTTGGGTATAGTGAGTGAGTGTGGACTGAGTTGTGGGTGCGGGTTTGAGTGTGAGAATCGGTTGACTCAGAGAGGAATGTCAGTGAGATTGAAGATTGTGAGGAGTATGAATAAAGGGTGGGGCTTGTATGCCGATCAATTCATAAAGCAAGGGCAATTCATCTGCGAGTATGCAGGTAAATGAATATTAGAAATTGTTTGTATATTGGAAAATATATGGTTCTATTGTTTTCTATGCCGTTAAAGGCGCTGCGTAGTTTGGATGGATTGCGGCGTTTAGGTATTTTAAGTTATAACTTTTTATATATAAGATAAAATTCTATATGCTTAGGTGGCTTATGAGTGGGTTGAAATACCAAAATGCATTATCCTGCCTACCGCTTTTGATGGCATAGGTTGTGATAATTGTTTGCATCTGGCTGATGCTTCTTTGATATGGTGAGACTCAATTTGTGATCTTGGGAACAACATTGAACTTGGAATTGGATTATTTTTTTATACTGAGTTTAATAGTGCAGAATTAGAATTTAGAACCCTAACCTTAAATAAGATTGATAGAATGGCGAAGCTAATTTATAGCCATATAGGCACACAAACTTCAGTTTCATATTCTAGCTCCTTGGTGATATGTTGAATTCCAATTCTGAACTTTATAGGTTTTAATGTTTATTGTTTGCCTAATAGGAAACTATTTGCGTTTACTAAACTTATATAATCGATGGATAATATACTATGTATAAGTAAATCAACCGTGGCAGAAATTATATTGAAGTTATAGTTTGTGTTGTCTGATAGGATATAGCTGTAGTTTGTTTACCAATCTTCAAAAGGGTATGACTGGTGTGTAATAAAAGAAATTGCTACGAAATGCTTAAATGGAATTTTATTTTTACAAAATGCATGATCTAGAGTTATTATATCCTTTCTCTTTCTTCTTCCTCTGTCCATTTTTGCAAATATCTCAAGAGTCCTTTAATTTTAGTGATATGATCTAGAGTCCTTTAGTTACATATAATTCTAGCTCCTTGGTGGTGTGTTGAATTCCAAAATTATGAGCCTTATGTGTTTTAATGTTTATTGTTTTGCCTAATCGGAAGCAATTTTGGTTTATTTGCCTAATCGATGGATAGTATATTAATATAGTATGTACGAGTAAATCGATTGTCATGGGTATATAAAAAAACAGATTGGTATAAATTATATTCAACTTGTATTTTGTGTTGTGTGATTCGATACAGCTGTAGTTTGTTTACCAGTATTCAAGAGAGGATAACTGGCGTAATAAAAGAAATTGCTACGAAATGCATAATATTTATGTCAGCTTGACGATATATTGAAACTTTATTCTTAGAAAATGCATGATCTAGAGTCTGGTACCTGATTATTTCATTTTTCTCCTCCTCTTCCTCTGTCCAATTTCCAAATATCTCAAGGTTCAATCCAGTGTGGTGTGTTCCTATATGTGTAAAATTATGCTTGCCGGAGGAAATTTTATATTCATGTCATCTACTTGGTTAGCATTTGAATGTGAGTGGGCAAATCAAGTGAATTTTTATGTGTTTCCCTGTAAATCCCAATAAATTTGATTTAGGGCAGGAAATGGGCTCTGCAGTTGTGTTACCAGGCAGTAGCCCTCATAGTCATAACCACCATCATATCTGCTGCTTGTCCCTCCAAGTTATTCATTCACTCAAATATTGATAAACTCGCATTCACAAGTTGATGTTGGGATTTACTGTTTAGGTTGATGTTTATGGTATTTCTCTCCTTATCCTTGCCATTTTATCAGGTTATGAAACATTATGGGCATAACTGATTGCTTTGAACTTGTTTGAGTGTGTGAAACAGTTTCATCTACTTTTTGTATAGTTATGAACAGAAGATATGTATATTATAGAGACCTGGTTTCAATTGATGTTTGTATAATAGGTGAAGTTTTGACCACAAAAGAAGCAAGGCAGCGGCAACAAATCTATGATGAACGTTCATCAAATCACAGAACCTCTTCCGCGCTTTTAGTTTTGAGGGAGCACCTTCCATCTGGAAAGGCATGTTTGAGGATGAATATCGATGCCACGAGAATCGGAAACGTTGCTCGATTCATTAATCATTCTTGCGATGGTGGTAATCTGTCGACGACACTGGTGAGAAGCTCAGGATCTATGCTGCCTCGACTCTGCTTCTTTGCTTTAAAGGACATAAAAGCAGGTGAAGAGCTAACTTTTAGCTATGGGGAAATTAGGGTGGGGTCTAAGGGCTTGCCATGTTTCTGTGGCAGCTCTTGTTGTTTTGGAATCTTGCCTTCAGAATATACTTGATTCTGTTGGTTCAATGTTTTAAAGTTAGCTTTTTATTTTTGTATGTGTTACAAGAAACTAAAGTTTATTGGGAGTCTAAATACATACATTTGTAGCGCATTCTCATATGTTTACCGAAACTAAGCTCGACAATCTGCTCCTACATTTATTGGGGAAGAAATGTACCTCTAATGCACATTAGATGAGATAAATGATGATAATTGAACGTCTATTACTTTTGCAGGGACTCGATTTCATGCCATTCAATATTTCTCATTATTTTTTTGGATTGTTTCCTTTTTTTTTAAATATCATTAATAAATAGCTAAAACAAAAGAAAATGAGAAATTTTACTAATCACATAATTATTATTTATTTTTCTCAGCTTTGAAAATACAGCAATCCTATTAAGTATATCAAAGCAGATTTAATACCCTCATCAATTTCAGAGCAGCATTTAATATAAGGTGATGAAGATAGAGATCAAGTTCTGAATTTGTTGAAGATGCGTCCGCCATTTTATAATCTTCACCACTAGACTCCTTTGCATATTCATTATAAACGTCTCTAAAATATTTCAAGGTTTTCAAGGTAGCCATCAGCATCACTGTCATCAATCTCCTTACACCAACGTTGTATTGTATCCATTTTGAATCGCGGGTCAAGAATTATTACTACCAAATAGACTTGGAGCTTATCAAATAAGTTGTTGTATGACGCATTTGTACAAATTTGACAATCTTCACTGCTGTGGAATCGAAACAATTTCAAAATATCTACAACTGCCGTAGTAAAACAACGACAATTGTCCCAATAGAAGCTGTCATTAAATTCTTCCAACGCTTTGAAATGCTCCAACGTGGCAATTGCCTCATCCCGCTTAACATTGTTTGATGATGTCTTCATTTTCCACTCGTTCGTAAAAAATTCAATCACAACTCCGAAGCAATAAAAGTCAATTCCGGCTCTAGCAAAAGGAAGTGAACTTTCAATAATCTCTTTATCATTTTTCACTAAATCATCAAATTGTAGAGAGCATATATTCCTATCAATCTTCAAATCCAAACATGACTTTTTCGTTTCTTCTATATAATCCTCCATTGGAATGAGACTAATAATCTTCTTCTGCCGTTCCCAACTATCATCAATATAGAGTACCATCAACATCAAGTTATTATCCAAATGACAATCAATGTGTAAATTAAAACGACAAGAGGGTTTATTAAGAAATTTGTCCAGTTTTTCTTTCTCTTCTTGATACACTTGGAGTATTTCATCCTTTCTGGAATTTAAAACCGATGGATCCCAGTCCTCTGTAAACTTTCCAATCTTATCAAAGCTCTGTTTGATAAGATCAATCACGGGTGATTTTTCTTTCATAACAACAGAAGTGAGAGTGGCTAAATCTCTTGTTTGGGTTGATATATCTTCATTTTCATCTCCTCCATTTCTCTTAGCTCGACATTTCATTGACTCTAAGGCTATGTTTGGTTGGGGGGTTTTGGAGGGGAGGGGAGGGGAGGGGAGGGATTATTTTAAATTATAGTTGTTTGGTTCAATTTTTTGGAGGGGAGGGGAGCAAAATCCCTCCTAAGCCAATTTTTGCTCCCCTCCAAAAGTGGGGGGTTTTGGAGGGGAGAGAAAGTGAGCAATTAAATATTAAATGCATTTACTAAATTATCCCTACTTATACATTAAAATCCAAAATTTTATTAATTACAAATCTCTCTTATATTTGCTTCACCATTCAATTCTTTTTATTCTCTTATCTTATATTTGTTTTAATTTTATTTTTAATAACACGTATTATGTAGAGCTTTTAATTTTAATTTTATTATTTGTTTAATTCAAAGATAATATAAGTCTATATTGTTTTAATTTTATTTATAAAATGCTTGAAGGATAAAATAGTAAATTAGTTTTAAAATCTCTATCCTCTCTTCTTTAACCAAACATATATTTAATTAAAAACTCTCTCCTCCCCTCCCCTCCCCTCCTTTGAACCAAACATATATTTAATTAAAATCTCTCCCCTCCCCTCCCCTCCCCTCCATTAAAATCCCTCCCCTCCCCTCCCCTCCGTTGAACCAAACAGACCCTAAATGATTTTTGAGATGAGTGGTTCCTTTCTTACTGGAACCATCAAACTGCCCATTACAATGTTTACAAATAGCCAATTCCTTTCCATCTTTATCTATACACTTTGTGAAATCATCCCAAACCATTGACTTCAACTTTCTTCAAAACTACCTGATCAGATTCTTCTACTATTCTGTGATAATTCAAAAGTAATTATTCTCTTCTCCCTTAATTAGATACTTGTAAATAAATAGTATCAATAATTAATAACAACAGTAAGAATCAAGTCCTTGTGAGATTGATATTTTTATACCACTTGGACGATACGTGTGCTTGCGTTATACGCGTGTGATTACGCACGGACGAATATGTTATACCAAAAATCTATTGTTTGGGTTGATATATCTTCATTTTCATTTTCATCATCATCTCTTTTTCTCTTATTTTGGCATATCTTTGACACCGAATGATTTTTGAGATGGGTGGTTCCTTTCTTACTGGAACCATCAAACTTCTCCTCACAATGTTTACAAACAGCCCATTCATTTCCATCATTATCTATACACTTTGTGAAATCATCCCAAACCTTTGACTTCAACTTTTTTCTTTTCTTCTCTTTTTGTTCTTCCACACCAAAGCTTTCCTGTCAACATTATTTCATTATAAAACGTACAGTTCTGTTATGATTTACATTTGAGACCAAAAAAAAAAAAAGAGTTGTTAATATTTCTCAAAAACTACCTGATCAGATTCCTCTACTATTCTGTGAAAATTCCTGTGGCAGCCGCAACAAGAGCATGTAAGAGCACTACCCCCATTTTCATCGCTGGCAATGAATTCCTTGCAGCCATCCACAGCATATCCTCCGTCTTTCACCGCATGATTCCTATCGCACTCTGCATATCGAACACTTCTATCCTTGAGTTTGACGACTCTCTTTTGACCGGCAACTTGAAGCTTCTCCATGATTCTTCTTCTGGATGTTAGAAAATTTGTACAAGTTTTTATCATAAAAGGCGATCAAAACACATATACCGATGCATCCCAAAACAATTTATAGTTACTGAATTTTATTTTTCGAATTAATTAAAAAAAATACTACTAATAAAAAAATTAGTAGATATAATAAGATTAAATGAAAATGGTTACTTGAAAATACCTGGCAGATGATGCTGCTAGAATTGAGTCAGATCCTGTAGAATCTATCTCATGGAAATGAGAATAATGCTATATTTGTTATGACATTATGAGCTCTATATATACACACAGACACGGCACTTTTCGAAACCTCCAAATGAAGAAGCAGTGAGTGAGCACCGTAGTCAACGGTATTGGTAGTCACATCACATGGTCTTTCCTGGTAGTTTCCTACAGCTTTGATCAATTCAATTCATCCGCAATTCCACTTGCAATTTAATATTTTATTATTCTAAATAAATATTAAAATGCAAAAGAAAATTGACAAAAGCCATTATCTCGGATAGTCGGATATATCCGCTTCAATGTTGCCTACATTTAAGCTCATCGCAATCGGATATCCTACCCCTTTTTTCTTTTTGCTTTTGGTTTTTCAAAGTGGTAGGTTCAATGCGTGTCATTTTCCAACACTTAAAAAAAGAAATTAAATAAAGAAATCCTTGTCTTGAACTTGAAGTATTCATGCTTGTGCTCGGAGGATCTGACTGATCACTTGCCTTTCCTTTGAAACAGATTTGAGCCAACTATCAGATTTTTCAGCCAAAATTAATTTAATTAAGACAACTTTACTCTAGTTCAGATTCTCAAAGTCGAAATTGATGAAGAATCTAATGTGTGTTGTATGTAATTTTAATTATTATAAAACAATAAAAAATAAAATAATAAAATATAATAATAAAAGTTGAAATGTCACAATTCAATTTAGGTGAATTGTAACAAATATTTGCAAAATAATCAGTAAAAATAAAAAGAAAAAATAAATTAGTAAACGTTTGTTGTTTATATTTGATTTGGAAAGTTGTAATTAATAATTTCTGGATGAACACTTCTATTATAAATCGAGGTGTCCATCTCACATTTTCTCAATGTTTCTTTCTTTTTCTCTCTTGTAGAACTTGGAAAAAGTGTATTGTGTGTTTTATTTTTCAAGTTTATTAGATCTGATTTAAATTAACAAGAATCAGATGATATTTTAGATCTACTCTTTACATTTTTTTCCTTCTTTTGTCTTTTTATTTTTCTTTCACTTATTATTATTATAATTATTACTACTACTACTATTACAACTAGTATTCGGGTCGGTCCCTATAATGAAAGCCCGCGCAACTCGGGTTCGGGCCAAAACAAAAAAAAAACGTGTATATATTTTTATATGTTTGTAGTATATTCAACATTTAATTTATTTGTGAATTGTCTTTGGTGAATGTATTTTTTATTTATAATTTTTTTTAAAAAAATTCGGGGCAGATAAAACCCAAATCAAACCCGGCCCGAATCAAACCCAAACCCGACCCGGTTTATTACCATCCTTACTCTCGTCTTGGTGTTCTGAAAAGGGAATACAAGCGCACAGGCATATTAGGACCTACCAATTTTCTGCCAATGAAAAAGTTAAAACGCAAAAGAAAAATGACAAAAGCAATTGAAGAAGCACGTGAAGTGTGAAAGCAAGACTAGTGAAGTGTGTGAAAGCAAAATTAATGGGATGGTTGCTTGTTCTTTCTTAGAATTTCCTACCTATTTCTTGCATACTAATTAAAGATAAGATCAGTAAAAATTATGGAAGCAAAAAGATAGTAAGACAAACCAAACCGAATTTAGGGGGAAAAAAGGCACAAAGAATATTAGAACTTAATTTAGCTACGCTATGAGTGCAAAGAATATTAGAACTTAATTTAGAACTTAAAAAAAAAAGGGACAAAGAATATTAGAACTTAATTTAGCTACCGCATTAATTGACAAATTGTGAACTTACTGCGTAGGAAAGTGGAAAATGAGTGAAATTTTAAAAATATTAATGCAAAATGCTTTGCATTTTAGCTTCCTCATATGATACTAGTGGTATTGGAACAATGTATTTATCTTCAAATATTTTAACCACCTTCAATCTACGTACCCACTAATTTATTGAAAACATCAATCCATCACGGTTGAAGAGACAAAATATTTTTAAATAATCTTATTAATGCGGTCATATTTTTTTGTATTATAAATAAAGGTGAGTTAATATTTTCAACTATTTTAATATCCATATACAACTACATGAACTTAAACTCCTTCCTTGAAAGACAATGAATTTGGATTCACTCTCATAAAAATGAGGTAAAAAGATAAGTGAAAATCACTAATAAATTAATATTCCATGTATTATTTTTATTTTTATTTCAAGATCTATCTCATGTATAAATGAGCATAATGCTTTTTTATGGGCTCTCAATTTTGTGTGGGTAGGTATATGTAAATGTATACAAAAGTCTTTGAATGAGCATGTGAAGTGTGAGAACAAGTCTAATGGGATGATGACTTGTGTCCCCAAGAGGTGTGGCTTGGTGGTGTAGGGTGTAGGATCTCACCTTGAGGTTCTGGGTTCGAATCCAGGGGTGCACTTCTTGTAAGAGTCTGGGACAGCCGGTGGTTTTACCTGCGCCGCGGCTCAGAATGGGTGGTTTGGTGGCGGGGTTTCCATCGTTTTCAAAAAAAAAAAAAGGGATGATGACTTGTTCTTTTCTAGAAATTTCCTCACAATTTATTGTAGACTAATAAAGGATAAGATCAATAGAAAATCATGAAAGCGAAAGATAGTAGAGACAAATTGAAAGCGAAAGATATAGAGACAAATCAAATTTGGGAATAAAAGGCAAAAGAATATTATAGTTTAATAATTTATTATTAAAATTTATAAGCCTTATAAGATTCTATATTTTACTATTGTATTTTTATTATTTCTCAATATTGGTTAGTGTATTTATTCTTTAATTAAGTTATTAATATTCCTTGTAAAATTTGCCTAATAATTTTTTAAGTCAGCTTACATTGTGCGAGTAAGATTTATCCTAAATAGACATATTTTTCTATTCTAAGGAATATATTTTTATTTAGGTTTATCAATTTAGGATTTATCCCATGAATATAGCATTGAATATCGGAACCACGTAAAAATCCACATATATAAGGGAAGAAATTTACCTATAATGCACATTAAATGAGAAAAATGAAGATAATTAAGCCTTCCTTGTTATTGCAAGGACTCGATTTCATGTCATTCAACATGTCAATGGATATGAGTTATTAATAGGCTATGCTATGAGCCCATTGATAAGTTGTGAACTTACTTGCATAGCAACATCGAAAATGAGTGAAATTTTAAAAAATATTAATGGAACTAAGGATGGCAATTTCGCTACCAAACCCGTAAAGATCCGCTCGCAATTGGTAGGATTTGGTAAATACTTGTGCGGGTTGATAATTTAAAATAGAATTTGCTGCGAGTTTGATAATTAAGCAGAACCAACGGATACCCACATGGGTTATCCACTACCTGTAAGGTTAATTTTTTTTTTATTTTATATTTTTAGGGCAAAAAACTCTCTCTTATAAAAGGACTCACTTTTTTATAATTTTTGAATTGCTATCTCTTAATATTTTTGAATTGCTTCTCGTCATAGTTCAATAATTTTGATGATAAAAATTTAACATAATGAAAGATATTCAGCTGGTGATTCATAGATATAATTGTGATGATATAATTTGATATTATGTTATAAATATTTTAAACTTTTATTTATGTGTCCTAATTTGTAAATTTTCAAATACTTTCTTTTTTGTATGTTATGAAAAATTATCAATATTTAATTAAAAAGATTATATTATTAAGAGTATAAGGAAATTCAATATTTTAAAAATCCATAAAAAATCCGATAGGTATCAATACGGGTTTGGTAATTTACTTTTTTTTTTGGTTGCGGGTCTGGGTTTGGTAATAAAAATTAAAACCCGTACCGAGTATGGTGCGAATTTAGTAATTTATTTACTTATGCGGGTGCAGATTTGATAATAAAAAATCCGTATCAAACCCTACCCACTGTCATCCCTAAATGGAAAAATGTAATTTGTAAGCAAATTTACGAGGAATTTTTTATTTATAATTTCACGTCAAGGGCAAAAAGTATCATTGCCGGATAGGTTAATTTTTATTTTCTTCAATCTACCCATTAATTTATTCAATCCATCACTGTTGAAAATAATATTTTTTTTTTATTAATATTATAAGTGCGGTCATATTTTTTTATATTATAAATAGAGTTGAGTTAATATTTTAAACTATTTTAATATCCACATGCAACTATAGAAGCTTGAAATCCTTCCTTGAAAGACAATGAATTTGGATTTACTCTCACAAAATTGAGGTAAGAAATAGAAGTGAAAATCACTCATAAATTAATATTACATGTACCACTTTTATTTTTATTCCAAGATCTATCTCATAGAAATGAGCCTAATGCTTTGTTATGAGCTCTAAATTTTGTGTGGATATATATATAAATGTACATAAAAGTCTTCAATGACCAAATTGAAGGAACATGTGAAATGTGAAAATAAGACTACAGGAATAGTCATTTGTTCCTTCTTAGAAATTTCCTATCTATTTTCTCGAGACTAACAAAGGATAAGATCAATAGAAAATCATGAAAGCAAAAATAATCCTTATATTTTGTTATAATTTTACTATTACATTTTTATTATTTCTCAATATTTGTTAAGGTATTTATTTCCTACTTAAGTTATTAATATAATTCCTTGTAAAAATCACCTTATAACTTTTTAAGCAAATTTATATTATGGGAGTGAAATTTGTCTTAAATAAGATATATTTTCTTATTCTAAGGAATATCTTTTTATTTAGCCTTTTAGATTTGGGATTTGACCCGTAAATGTAGGATGAGATATTCGAACCTCGTAAAAATCTGTATATATTGGGAAAAAAATCTACCTCGAATACACATTAAATGAGATAAATTAAGATAATTGAGCCTCCATTGCTACTGTAAGAACTCAATTTCATACCATTCAACATATCAAGGGATATGAGTTACCGATAAACTGTGCTACGAGCCCATTGACAAGTTGTGAACTTACTTCCGTGGAATGTGGAAAATGGGTGAAATTTTAAAAATGTTAATACAAATGCTTTGCATTCGAGCTTCCTCATATGATACTAATGGTATTGCAATAATGTAGTTTGTAAATAAGTTTGGGTGAACCGGTGAAGCATCCTATTTCCCACACGCCACGGGCAGCACATTATGGAAAAAATTTACAGTACAACAATATTTTATTGTTAATGTAACAACCCTTTAAGTTTACGATAATTTCTTATCTATAATTTCACATCAAGGGTAAAAAATGTCATTACCGGATAAATTAATTTCTATTTATCTTTAAATATTTTAACATCTTCAATCTACCCACTAATTTATTGAAAACACCAATAATTTGTTTTCATATTACATAAAGGTTTATGGTATATATCTCAACAAAGTGATCCATATCCGATACGAAAAATTTAGACTCAGACCTAGGAATGTTTATACAACATCATATTTCCCCTTCACATATTTAACGTCACAATACTGCATTGAACACAATGTGATGTCGTATTTCCCGTCCACATAAGGAAAAATGACATTAAACCACATACAGATTATCATAACAACAATTTACTCCATATAATTTGAAAATATAAGTTTTAATCCATATCATTAAATATTTTCCATTAATTTAAGTGGTTATTTATCCAATTAATATTAAATGATTTGAATACCAAAAAACTGTATAAAATAATTATATTGTTTCAAAATCAGATGAAAAATGACTTAATAAGATTAAAGTTTGTATTCGTAAAATTACAATGACAAATATCATGATGACAATCTTTAGTGTGGTTTGATATTATTTTCGCTTGAGATAGATTTTGTTTGGTCTTGTGGTTTGAACTGTGATGAAATGATAAAATTATATTTTGGTTAAAACATAATTTTTAAGAATTTAGTTAATAACAAAAAAATTATAATTATTTATTATGATTTCTTTTAATAATTAAATATTACAAAAAATAAAATTTTTAATTTTTATCAAAATGCATAATAATTATTTTCAACATAAAATGAAATTACAGAGCTTCATTTATGAATAACCATTTATTGTATTTTAACATAAAATGTAATATACTAACGTGATGAAGCTGAGAAACAGTGGCCAAAAACAAAAAGCAGACAGCGAAGAAGATGATGAACAAAACCAGAATCAATTCATTCTTCAATGGGCCCACTAAATTCTCCCATGGCTAACCCCATCAGAGAATCGGTTGACTCAGAGAGGAATGTCAGTGAGATTGAAGATTGTGAGGAGTATGAATAAAGGGTGGGGCTTGTATGCCGATCAATTCATAAAGCAAGGGCAATTCATCTGCGAGTATGCAGGTAAATGAATATTGGAAATTGTTTGTATATTGGAAAATATATGGTTCTATTGTTTTCTATGCCGTTAAAGGCGCTGCTTAGTTTGGGTGGATTGAGGCGTTTAGGTATTTTAAGTTATAACTTTTATATATAAGATAAAATTCTATATGTTTGACTAATCAATCCATCTTTTGATTAGTCAATATGTAATGCTTAAGCGGCATTTGAGTGGATTGAAGTACCGAAATGCATTATCCTGCCTACTGCTTTTGACATCATAGGTTTTGATAATTGTTTGCATCTGGCCGATGCTTCTTTTATATGGTGAGACTCAATTTGTGATCTTGGGAACAACATTGAACTTGGAATTGGATTATTGTTTTATACTGAGTTTAATAGTGCAGAATTAGAAACTTCAGTTTTAATGTTAAATATATAGGCACACAAACTTCAGTTTCCTATTCTAGCTCCTTGGTGATATGTTGAATTCCACAATTCTGAACTTTATAGGTTTTAATGTTTATGTTTGCCTAATAGGAAACTATTTGCGTTTACTAAACTTATATAATCGATGGATAATATACTATGTACAAGTAAATCAACCGTGGTAGAAATTATATTCAAGTTATAGTTTGTGTTTTGTTGATAGGATACCGCTGTAGTTTGTTTACCAATCTTCAAAAGGGTATGACTGGTGTAATAAAAGAAATTGCTACGAAATGCTTAAATGGAATTTTTATTTTTACAAAATGCATGATCTAGAGTGATTCTTTCTCTTTTTCTTCATCTGTCCATTTTTGCAAATATCTCAAGAGTCCTTTAATTTTAGTGATATGATCTAGAGTCCTTTAGTTACATATAATTCTAGCTCCTTGGTGGTGTGTTGAATTCCAAAATTATGAGCCTTATGTGTTTTAATGTTTATTGTTTTGCCTAATCGGAAGCAATTTGTGGTTATTTGCCTAATCGATGGATAGTATATTAATATAGTATGTACGAGTAAATCGATTGTCATGGGTATATTAAAAAAAACACATTGGTATAAATTATATTCAACTTGTATTTGTGTTGTGGGATTCGATACAGCTGTAGTTTGTTTACCATTATTCAAGAGAGGATAACTGGCGTAATAAAAGAAATTGCTACGAAATGCATAATATTTATGTCAGCTTGACGATATATTGAAACTTTATTATTAGAAAATGCATGATCTAGAGTCTGGTACCTGATTATTTCATTTTTCCTCATCCTCTCTTCCTCTGTCCAATTTTCCAAATATCTCAAGGTTCAATCCAGTGTGCTGTATTCCTATATGTGTTAAATTATGCTTGCCGGAGAAAATTTTAATTCATGTCGTCTACTTGGTTAGCATTTGAATGTGAGTGGGTGAATAAGTAGATTTTAATGTAAATCCCAGTAAATTTGATTAACTCAAATAAGGGTAGGAAATGAGCTCTGCAGTGTGTTATTCATTCACTCAAATATTGATAAACTCGCATTCACAAGTCGATGTTGGGATTTACTGTTTAGGCTGATGTTTATGGTATTTCTCTGCTCATCCTTGCCATTTTATCAGATTTATGAAACATTATAGGCATAACTGATTGCTTTGAACTTGTTTGAGTGTGAAACATTTCATCTACTTTTTGGATAGTTATGAACAAAAGATATGTATATTATAGAGACCTTGTTTCAATTGATGTTTGTATAATAGGTGAAGTTTTGACCACAAAAGAAGCAAGGCGGCGGCAACAAATCTATGATGAACGTTCATCAAATCACAGAACCTCTTCCGCGCTTTTAGTTTTGAGGGAGCACCTTCCATCTGGAAAGGCATGTTTGAGGATGAATATCGATGCCACTAGAATCGGAAACGTTGCTCGATTCATTAATCATTCTTGCGATGGTGGTGGTAATCTGTCGACGACACTGGTGAGAAGCTCAGGATCTATGCTGCCTCGACTCTGCTTCTTCGCTTCAAAGGACATAAAAGCAGGTGAAGAGCTAACTTTTAGCTATGGGGAAATTAGGGTGGGGCCTAAGGGCTTGCCATGTTTCTGTGGCAGCTCTTGTTGTTTTGGAATCTTGCCTTCAGAATATACTTGATTTTGTTGGTTCAATGTTTTAAATTTAGCTTTTTATTTTTGTATGTGTTACAAGAAACTAAAGTTTATTGGGAGTCTAAATACATACATTTGTAGCGCATTCCCATATGTTTACCGAAACTAAGCTCGACAATTTGCTTCTACATATATTGGGGAAGAAATATACCTCTAATGCACATTAGATGAGATAAAGGATGATAATTGAACGTCTATTGCTTCTTCTTTTTATTTATTTATTTATTTGTTATTATTAAGTTATGAGCAATGATAAATAACACGCTTAAAAATACACTATAAACATTAAAAAAAAAAAGAGTGTAAATATGTTGTTAAGTTGTTCCTCTCATTATTTTATAGCTATCCAATATTTGTCATTATTTTTTTGGATTGATTTTTAAAAAAATATAATTAATAAGTAGCTAAAACAAAAGAAAATGAGAAATTTTACTAATCACATAATTATTATTTATTTTTCTCAGCTTTGAAAATACAGCAATCCCATAAGTATAACAAAGCAGATTTAATACCCTTATCAATTTTAGGGCAGTATTGAATATTATAAATTTCCCTCGACAAATGTGTTTTGATGTTAATAGGTAATGCTAGGTAGTCACGAGCCATCCTTGCGAGTGTAGGATAAGAATGAGCATTGCCACGCCACCAAGCTAGTATGTCAAATCCTTCGACTGCAGGAACTTTAAGGTGATGAAGATAGAGTTCAAGTTCTGACTTTGTTGAAGATGTGCATGGCCTCCTCCCCATGGCGTCCATCATTTTATAATCTTCACTAGACTCCTTGCATATTCATTATAAACGTCTTTAAAATCTTTCAAGGTTTTCTCAAGGTAGGTAGCATCAGCATCACTGCCATAAATCATAATCTCCTCATAACAACGCTGTATCATATCCATTTTGAATCGCGGATCAAGAATTATTAGGACCAAATAGACTTGGATATTCATATCATCAAACAATTCTTTGTATGAGGCATCTTTGCAAACTTGACAATCTTCACTACTATGGAATCGAAACAATTTCAAAATATCTGCAACTATAGTAGTACTAAAATAGTCTTCCCAGGAGAAATAAAATTTTTCCAACGCATTGAAATGCTCGAACGTGGCAGTTGCCTCATCCCACTTTTGATTGGTTAAATTCATTGAAGTGAAATCAGAATCTCTTTTCTCCAGCTCACTAAATGGTTCTTTCAAACCCACTGCAAGCTTAAGGTATTCAAAACGACGATAAAAACAAGGATCATCAATGAAAATGACTTTCTTGCCCATGGTCATCGCCTTATTTACTGCATGTTGCAACTTCAGATTATTTGATGATGTCTTATATCCATAATCAAAACACTCCTGTAATCCATCAATTTCGTTCACTTCCCACATGCATGTAAAAAATTCAATCTTAAAGGAGAAGCCATGAAAGTCAAGTCCGACTCCGGAAAAGGAAGTGAACCTCGTTGACTAAACCAACTTTCAATAATCTCTTCATCAGCTTTTATACAACCATCATGTCGTATAGAGCATATATTCCTATCAATCTTCAAATCCAGACATGACTTTTTCGTTTCTTCTATAAAATTCTCCCTTGAAATGATACTAATAATCTTTTCTGCCATTCCCAACTATCATCAATATAGTGTACCATCAACAACAAGTTATCAGCATCCCAAGAATAAATGCCTACACTAAAACGACAAGAGAGAGATTACTAAGAAATTTGTCCTGTTTTTCCTTCTCTTCTTGGTATACTTGGAGTATTTCATCCTTTCTGGAATTAAATACCGATGGATCCCAGTCCTCAATAAACTCTTCGTCCTCATCAAAACTCTGTTGATAAGATCAATCAAAGATAGTTTTTCTTTCATAACAACAGGAGTGAGAGTGGCTAAATCTCTTGTTTGGGTTGATATATCTTCATTTCCATCTCCTCCATTTCTCTTAGCTCGACATTTCATTGACTCTAAATGATTTTTGAGATGAGTGGTTCCTTCTTACTCGAACCATCAAACTGCCCATTACAATGTTTACAAATAGCCCATTCCATTCCATCTTTATCTATAGACATTGTGAAATCATCCCAAACCTCTGACTTCTTCTTTTCTTTTCTTCTCCTTTTGTTCCCTCACATCAAAACTTTCCTGTCAACATTATTTCATTATAAAATGTAACAGCTCTTTTATGATTTACATTTGAGACCCAAAAAAAGAAAGAGTTCTCAATATTTCTCAGAAACTACCTTATCAGTTTCCTCTACAATTCTGTGAAAATTCCTGTGGCAGCCGCAACAAGAGCATTTAAGAGCACTATCCCCATTTTCATCGGTGGCAATGAATTCCTTGCAGCCATCCACAGCGAATCCTCCGTTATTCACAGCATGATTCCTTTCGCACTCGCCATATCCAACACATCTAACTTTGGACTTCTTGTTGACGACTCCCTTTTGACCGGCCACTTGAAGCTTCTCCATAATTCTTCTGGATGTTGAAAATTTGTACAAGTTTTATCATAAAAAGGCGATCAAAACACATATAGCGATGCATCCCAATACTCTTTTGAGTTTTGCCTAATGCTTTCTGATGGGCTTTCAATTTTGTGAGGGCAGGTATATATAAATAAAAGAAAAGCAGAGAAACAAATACACCCAGAAATTTATTTATTTATTTAGATGCCCTCTCTTTAGGGGGACGAATACCGAGATTAGCATTCTACTACAAAACCCACAGTCCACAAGTTCATTTCCTTTTTTTTTTTTTTTTTTTTTCAGTTGGATAGCAATCTAATTCCCTAAATCTCTTGTATCCATTAAAAAAAAAAATCAATCAGAAATTAGATTTACTTGTGCTACAAAAACAATTTATAGTTACTGAATTTTATTTTTCGAATTAATTAAAAAATTATAAAAATATTAATAATAAAAAAATTAGTAGATATAATAAGATTAAACAAAAATGGTTACTTGAAAATACCTGACAGATGCTGCTAAAATTGAGTCAGAGATGAAGATCCTGTTGAATCGATCCAAGATCTATCTCATGTAAATGAGCTCTATGCCTCTATATATATACACACACAGCGCGTGAGCACCGGAGTCAACAGTAGTGGTAGTCACTATCACATGGTATTTCCTTGTAGTGCTTCGATCAATTCGAATCATCCGCTACTCCACCTTGTGCTTCGATCAATTCGAATCATCCGCCACTCCACTTGCAATTTAATATTTTATTATTTTATGAAATTATCATTTTTCCCTCTCAACATTAGTTTATGTGTGAAAAAAAACTCTAAACTTTTGAACAAATTTCATTTTTACCGCTGTGTGGTGGTAGACGGGAAGTCACATCACACCGTGACTATGTGGTAGAAAAGTCCGGAGCCAATCCGGTCCGGAGTAAAAATATCCGGGCCGAATTTTATAATGAAATCCCGGCTTGGGCCAGGGCCAAAATTAAAAAAATAACTATTTGCACAATTTTTCGTCAAAAAGTCGTAATGTAAAACCTCATGAGTAAAAGAGTGTAAAATCTGCACAGATCCAGTACAAAGGGATTAGAAGTAAGAGGTGCAGGAAGCAATAAGCACACAAATTACAGTCTTAAAATTACAAAACTAAGAAATTAAAATAAAATGCTCATTTTGAGTCTTTATTTTTTCGGGGGCTTTTCCTCTCCCATGTTTGAGCTTTTTATAGTGAGTTTCTGTTAACCGTTTGATCGGTTTTACTTTGCTTGATTCATGTCATCCCACGTCTATGCTTGCAACTGCTGGATCACGCACCCAACCACTGAGTTAACCGTGCTAACGGCTAGACCGTGCATGGTGAATTGCCAGGTTGGTGGGGGGTTACCGCCAACTGCCAAACTGTACTTGATGAACTGCCAGGTCGTGGGTAGTTACTGTCTAACTACTAGATCGTGAGATCAACTGCAACGCGTGATAGTCGTCCTAAGTGCTTTTCCTTTGTCGTCCTGATCGCAAAATCGTCTTGTGGTGTGGTACATGTTCGTCCTAATTACTTTTCGTCCCTCATCGACTCGTTCGTCCTGGGCGATTTTCTTTTGTCAACAAAAAATATATATATATATTAATATGTTTGTAGTATTTTTATTAATTTGTAGCATTTAAATGTTAATTATCAATGAAACTTTTGATTTATTTGTGAATGTCTTTATATATAATGTCAATGTATTTTTTATTTATATGTTTTATTTTTTATTTTTATTTTTTTTAAAAATTCAGACCAAATAAAACCCGAATCCAAAACCCTGCCCGAGTCAAGTCCGGACCTGACCCGGCTCATTACCGCCCCTTATTCTCGTCTTGGTGTTCTGAAAAGGTAATATAAGCGCACATGCATTTTAGGATCTACCAATTTTTTGCCAATTGATGAAAAAGTTAAAATGCAAAAGAAAAAGAAAAAAGCAATTGAAGAGGCACGTGAAGTGTGAAAACAAGATTAACGGGATGGTCATTCGTTCTTTCTTAAAAAATTTCCTACATATTTCTTGCAGACTAATAAATGATAAGATCAATAAAAAAAATATGGAAGCAAAAAGATAGTAAGACAAACCGAATTTAGGGGAAAAAATGCACAAAGAATATTAGAACTTAATTTTTTTATTAAATTTTATAAGCTTTATGAGATTTACATTTTACTATGATATTTTTATTATTTCTCAATATTTGTTAGGATATTTATTCTTTAATTAAATTATTAAATTCCTTGTAAAAATGGCCTAATAACTTTTTTAAACAATCTTACATTGTGCGAGTAAGATTTTTAAATAAGATATATTTTCTTATTCTAAGAAATTTTTTTTTTTTATCTAGGATTTTCATTTATGATTTATCTCATGGATGTAGGATTAAATATCGGAGCCACATAAAAATCCACATATATAAGGAAAGAAATTTACCTCCAATGTACATTAAATGAGATAAGTGAAGATAATTGAGTCTTCATTGTTATTGTAAGGACTCGATCTCATGTCATTGAACATGCCAAGAGATATGAGTCACTAATAAGTTACGCTATGAGCTCATTGACAAGTTGTGAACTTACTGCATAGGAACGTGGAAAACGAGTGAAATTTTAAAAATACTAATAGAAAATGCTTTGCATTTTAGCTTCCTCATATGATACTAGTGGTATTGGAACAATGTAATATTCATTACTAAATAGGTTAATTTCTATTTATCTTCAAATTAATTTCTATTTATCTTCAAATATTTTAACCACCTTCAATCTACCCACTAATTTATTGAAAACATCAATCCATCACTGTTGAAGAGACAAAATATTTTTAAATAATCTTATTAATGCGGTCATATTTTTTTGTATTATAAATAAAGGTGAGTTAATATTTTCAACTATTTTAATATCCATATACAACTACATGAGCTTAAACTCTTTCCTTGAAAGACAATGAATTTGGATTCACTCTCATAAAAATGAGGTAAAAAGAGAAGTGAAAATCACTCATAAATTAATATTCCATGTATTATTTTTATTTTTATTCCAAGATCTATCTCATATATAAATGAACAAAATGCTTTTTTATGGGCTCTCAATTTTGTGTGGGTAGGTATATGTAAATGTATACAAAAGTCTTTGAATGAGCATATGAAGTGTGAAAACAAGTCTAATGGGATGATCACTTGTTCTTTCCTAGAAATTTCCTCCCAATTTATTGTAGACTAATAAATGAGAAGATCAATAGAAAATCATGAAAGCGAAAGACAGTAGAGACAAACTGAAAGCGAAAGATAATAGAGACAAATCAAATTTGGGAATAAAAGGCAAAAGAAGATTATAGTTTAATAATTTATTATTAAAATTTATAAGTCTTATAAGATTTTATATTTTACTATTGTATTTTTATTATTTCTCAATATTGGTTAGTGTATTTATTCTTTAATTAAGTTATTAATATTCCTTGTAAAATTTGCCTAATAATTTTTTAAGTAAGCTTACATTGTGCGAGTAAGATTTATCCTAAATAGACATATTTTCCTATTTTAAGGAATATCTTTTTATTTAGATTTATCAATTTAGGATTTATCTCATGAATATAGGATTTAATTGTCGAAATCCAAGTTACCGGATCTTGCAATTTGGTTTTCCTGAATCTTCTATATTTTCTTAGCTTGTTTTTGTACTCTGTTAATTCCGCTTGCCGAATTTATAAATCTGATTAGTTGGATTACTTTATGTCAAACACGACTTATGATAAATTGTGTTGACGGCTGATTTTGGTCTCAGGACAATATTGGAATATTTACTCCTGATACAATCCTCCCTCAATAGTGAATTTGTTCGGTTATGGGGGAACCAAAAACAAATTTAGCAAAAGACAGGTAAATACGCCAACCGACAAAGAGATTTAACGTGGTTCGGCGGATCGGATCCAACCTACATCCACGGGGCACAGAACGGACGATGTTTTATTACCGAAATATATTTCTCTGATATCTCTCTTGTTTACAAGTCTGATGATAATGATTCTGATACATTTACTTACACTTTCCCCTCCTATTTATAATAGTGAAGAAATCAGATTCCTTTTCTTATAAGGATAGGATAACTTATCTCCTTATCCCATAAGAATAGGATAACTTATCTTCTTTATCCTATAAGAATATGATAACTTATCTCCTTACCCCATAAGAATATGATAACTTATCTTCTTACCCCATAAGAATAAGATAACTTATCTCCTTACCCCCATAAGAATATGATAACTTATCTCTTTATCCCATAAGAATATGATAACTTATCTCTGGAGCATATCTCGCTATCTGGTCGGTCTTTATGAGGTCGGTCACAATGGTCATATGAACTGAGAATGTTGATGTCGATCTGATAATGCTCGGTCATCCGATCTTAAGTGGTCGGGTTACCGATCATAAGCGCTCGGCCCCTAACTCATGTGGTCGGGTCGGTATTAATGATCTTGATCAACAAGGGAGTTACCCTTTTTACCCCTGCCGTACTGTTTAAATATCATAGTGCTTAAAAAACACCATCAACATATATCCCATAGTTCTCGGTAACAACGAGTTTGTGAGTTGATGCCGGGAACTATAAAAAAAGATGGTGTGTCGATGAATCCGTCAGTGGTCACTCCAGAAACCGCAGAGAAAAATGCATTGGCTGCAAATCTGGTCATTCCTGCTACCTTCATGTGCTCAGTCAACGAGGATCCCGATATCTACCCGTGGAGAAAATACTTTGCCCTTATGCTGATGACGATCGACTCGGTGGGACGTAACCCGACCCCGAGCTGAGAAGAACATTTGGCTCTGGGGGAATGTCACCTCCCCAGACCAATAAAGGGCCGACCATGGGGGAGATGCTCCGATCCCATGCCGATGATAAGTCTCTCGGTGGGACATATCTCGACCCCGAGCTGAAGAAAGACTTGGCTCTAGGGGAATATTACATCCCCAGTCCAAAGAAGCTGACTCGGTAAGACGTAACCCGACCCCGAGCTAAAAGAAAGACTTGGCTCTGGGGAATATTACATCCTCAGTCCAAAGAAACCGACTCGGTGGGACGTAACCCGACCCCGAGCTGAATAAACCATAAGGCCTCGACGGAACGAAATCCAGCCCCGAGCCGAATAACCAAGCGGCCTCGGCGGAACGAAATCCAGCCCCGAGCCGAATAAACAAGTGGCCTCGGCGGAACGAAATCCAGCCCCGAGCCGAATAAACAAGTGGCCTCGGCGGAACGAAGTCCAGCCCCGAGCCGAATAAACAAGTGGCCTCGGCGGAACGAAATCCAGCCCCGAGTCGAATAAACAAGTGGCCTCGGCAGAACGAAATCCAGCCCCGAGCCGAATAAACAAGTGACATCGGTCTCAGCGGTACAAGAGTAGACCCGAGCCGGAAAGAGACATCGGTCTCGGCGGTACAAGAGCAGACCCGAGCCGGAAAGAGACATCGATCTCGGCGGTATAAGAGCAGACCCAAGCCGGAAAGAGACATCGGTCTCGGCGGTACAAGAGCAGACTCGAGCCGTAAAGAAACATCGGTCTCGGCGGTACAAGAGTAGACCCGAGCTGGAAAGAGACATCGGTCTCGGCGGTACAAGAGCAGACCCGAGCCGGAAAGAAACATCGGTCTCGGCGATACAAGAGCAGACCCGAGCCGTAAAACATATATCAACAAAACGGACTCGGCGGTACAAGAGCATACCCGAGCCGTAAAAAAATATCAAAACCATTGTGTGGGCCATAACAAACAAGCATAATCAAATGTCAGCCTAAGACAGAAGAGGTCTTACTCACATTTTGGGATCCGTTGCCTTTCTTGCAACTCTACAAGGGTCACTACAAACAAGGCTCTTCTTAATACATCATCTCTGCATCTCAACATTCCACGCATCCGACCGGATAACTTCCGCTATCAACTTTGGTTGACC